>CAIGRO010167936.1:0-17206 GCA_903798355.1 Fraxinus baroniana
TATGTGTAAATTTATATTTTTCTACGTGTAGTCCGGTCCTGAATCCGTTGTGCAGAAGAGAACCTTAATGCTTGTGTTATTTGCTGATTATGTGGTTGAGGTGCTAAGGATAGCGGATTAATGTTGAATAGGGAAGTAAATGTTATCTCTATAGCGCTTATGCGTATTACATAAAAGCAAAAATATTGAACTCATAGTACAGAATTGCAGAAAATGCGGATGACTTAATGTTGTCTTTTTAAGATAATTTTTCTCCATCTTGCTCAGTTGACCTCCTAAAAATCATATTTCAATTTTATAAGAATACATATTGGACAATCATTTTTCAAAACCGAATAATTAAGCCTCCTTTGGTTGTCGATTTCTAAATGGTTTATAAATTCAGTCAAAATCAAACATTAATTTCAACTACACACTCATAATTACTATTCATTTGCTATCCATACATTCACCGAGATTCCGATAAAATGATTTATAAATTTGCCACAGGAAGCTAATTTTCTGAAGTTTTAAGTAATTCAAAAAGTTCAAGGACGAAAGCACAAAACCAGTGCAATCCTAGTAAGGTAACCATCTGCTCTTTTGTATACAGTCCAACTTCAGCCGCATCCGCTCCTTCCGTTTTTGCTTCATCCTTTTTGTCTCGCCTTCAACTGCTGCCCATTTCTTCTTTCAATTAACCATTTTGAAGCAAATTAACATTAAAAATGTAGAAGAAATTTATAAATAATTTCCCCATTAATAAAAGCAAAGTTTACATTTGAACTTCATTATTATCTTGAGAGTGAAGAATGTAGCCTTAGTGAGTCTACAGTTGGATGCAAACTTCATTGTTTCCAAAATCCAGTTGTTCCTCATGTATTTGCTTCGCTAACGCAACGAGTGAATCAACACAATCATGCAACTTGTGCTAGATATTTATACAATAAATATAATATGTGAAAGAAATAATTAATTAAGATAAAGTGCCCAACTGGTGAAAAGTGTGGAATTTGTGTGAGATGTCGAGGGTTTGAGTCACGCCTCACGTATTATATTAAAAAGTCTTTGATTGAGCTTTATTGGTTCTAAATATAATTGTATTTTTTATTTTATTTAATGGATCAACTAGCCAGTAAAAAAGTAACAATTTTTAACTGTTCAATATTAACAACACATTACCCTCCCGCCGCAGGCGCCCCCCCCTCCTCCAATAGGAGGTAGCCATGTGGCTTTTTGTCAAAAGGGTTGTCAACCCTTTTTGTACAAATAGCTTATTTGATTTCGCATTGGCAACGGTCAAATAAATAATTAAAATTTCTCCCAAACAGGTTCATTATGAACATTCTAATAGCCAATTTGAACCCCATTTTTATTAAAAAATGCATTTTGGAATAATAAATTGATGTAGAATGTGGGATTAGAAAAGAAGGAAAAATTTTAAATTTGCGTAGAATATTATTTTATTGAAAAATGTATGGTTAAAAAGAAAATAGACAAATATATTTTAAAAATAATGAAAATAAGGCTAAAACACATATTGTGAACATTCTAAAATTAGACTACAACTCAGGTTAAAACTTAGGGTCAAAGGTAATTTTTTATAGTCCTTTTTTTCCCCCAAAAAAACCTTAAAATTCATTAAAAAGAAATTATTTCACTTCAAAATTCTATATCCATTCAAAAAAAAAAAAAATTTACTTATCAAAATACTTTTATCACCTCAACAATCTTTATACAATGGAGCTTTATAGGTCTACCGTAAAATCTAATTCTAATGGTTTTTTTTCTTTCTTTTTTTTTTTTTTTGTCAAGACTTGTTTACGTGAATTGAATTTTTATTAATAAAAAAAACGATGGAATTATATACTTAATTTTTGCCACTAACTCGCAGCAACAAATTGAAATTAGTGAATTTATAAAGATATAAGATTTGGATGTATTTAAGCTTAAAAATACATATAATCAAATATTTTGAAATTTCACCATATTTGATCAATTTTTATAAAATTTGGGAAAATTTATTCAAATTCACGAAATTTATTATTTTCTATAATCTTTAAAAGTCTATCAAAATCAAGAAAATTTTCTTCATGAATAGGAATTCTTCGGCCTTTGCCAGCGTCGACAAGGCCCATTAACCTATTGTTCGTGTAATTCTCCTACAACACCTGTGTGTAGTGTAAAAATTTGCATAGTTCTCTGGATTCTTCTATCTATTCCGTTGACAGATAATTAATGGATTCAATGCTAGGTAATTGGCCTTCGACCAACCCTCAAAATTTCAGCCAGTTACGACCCTCTGATCCTTCCAATCCTTCCGTAAGAACCCAGCTCTATATTGTTTTTGATAGCCCGTTAGGTTTTCTTGAAGAAACCTTTTATAATTTTGCTGTTTAATTAAGAGTTTTTAGTTTCCCAACTAGTTAACCTCCACATGTTTCTGTTGGAGAAATGCCCACAAGAAATGAAGTTTGAAGCTTTGTTGGAGAAATAAGTATGCTGTGATTTATGGGCCTATTGCAAGATTAGGTTTTATTTAATTATTCTAGGACATCCACCCAGATTCGCTACTAGATAGATATGTTTGATTTAGAATGATTTAACTTTTAACAACATTTGGCGATGGTATGACTTGATGCTGTAGTTTAAGAATGTTGATGTTCATCTTTGTTAAACCTACTTCCTGCTTATACATAAATTCAGTAATGCATTTCCATTGTTGATAGGTAGAAGTTAGGACTTATGGACAATCCATATTAATTGTTTGTGTTCGTTTCTTTGCTAACCTGACGTAGTTGGGCTAATTATATATGTTCTGATGGTTTTATGTGCCAGTTATTGTGTGTCATGGTTCCCATGGGGCTTGTGAGGGCCTAATCCCACATCGGAAGTTTAGGCTGAAGATGTGGGCTTTATAACCCTTTGGCACCCTCCCCTTAATAGCTAGCTTTTGAGGGTGATTTCTACCCAAGGGTTGTGACATTGGTATCAGAGTAGGCACCACGAATGGTGACGCCGGCATTGCAGTGTTCGTCCGGGACTAGTCAACGGCTAGTGCACAACCATGTCTTCTGGCTCGGGGAAAACTTAGGGTGTATGGGCACCTATTCGACGTGGACGTCGAGTCGGAAGCGTGGTGGTTTGTCATGGTTCCCATGGGGCTTATGGGAGCCTAATCCTACATCGGAAGTTTAGACTGAAGATGTGGGCTTTATAACCCTTTGGGCAATCGGCGACTGATAGAAAAACTATTGGCAGTCGAGGCATTTCTTGTTTAACGTGGTATGCTATTGAATAGGGCATAGATTAATGTGGCTATTTTTGTTGGCATGAATGTCAGGAGAGAGCACAATGAAGAATTGAAGTTTAACAACTTGCTTTCTGTTTTACCTGAAATAAGATAAGACTGGGGAGATATAACAAAAATAGAGTCTGCAAATCCACTGACATGATCATGAGCCGCCGGGTTTTGCTCACTAACAGCTGTTTCAAACTCCTTTTGCAATGGTTTCTATTCATTGTGAATGTGAGAGTTCTATTAACAAACCAAAGCTTTGCTCGATTAGTTACGTAAACATGTTTAAATTTTTTCTCTGGGCTTTGTATTTAATCCTATCTTTGCACTCTTTTGACATTTATGTCCCAAGTTCAACATGCACAAGGCATGTATGTGTAAAAGTTGCTATTCGGAGTTTCTGATTTAAGATTGGATTTGATTGGACTAAGCCTATGTTTGACACCCATTTTTTTTCCATTCTCATTCTCATTCTTCATTTCAACCACACATTCTATCAATAAAATAATATTACACATAAACCCAAAAATTCTCCTTACTTTTTAACCACACATTCTTCCATCAATCACTATTCAAAAATCAATTTCTCTCCCAATTCATTCTCATTCTCATTTTTTTCCTTTCTTTATTTCAACCACACATTCTATCAATAAAATAATATTACACATAAACCCAAAAATTCTCTTTACTTTTTAACCACACATTCTTCCATCAATCACTATTCAAAAATCAAATTTTTACCCAAAATGGGTGTCAAACATAGGCTAAATATCCATCAGAGATCATGAAAGATAGTGGTGATCATGCCAGGGGCACAAGTTTTATGGTAAATGTGACAAATAGAGCCTGTTATTGGGAGAAGTTGATCAACGTAAAATATACTTGGATTTATCTGGAAAATCTTAGATGTCATGATGACTTAATACTAAGTTGTAACTCGTACCTCCAGGCAGTTCAGTCCACTTTCTTTGTATTTCTAATCTTCCATGTGCTTAGTGGAACATTATAACTTATTTTTGCTTTATGCTGGAACCAAAATGCAAATGGACTCGATGACTTGGTTTAGAGAAAATGCAGATTGTTGATCCATAGGACTTGTGGAGAGTGACTGAAATTGTAAAATAAGAGGATGATTTCAAAAGATTTCTATTCAAATTTCATATCACCGTTCATTTTGAATGGAGTTTAGTATCTTCCAAGACATTTATGCATTTGTAAATGGTTTGATCTTGAAGCTGTTTATCATGGATAATGAGTTAGTTTATTCGTTTCAAGATCTAAAAGTTCTTCATCTGCTGTACTTAAATACACATTTTGTCTCATATTCTGAATATATTTCCTTTTTGTCTCTAGAAAAAGACTCCTGTTACTTATCGGCCAACTCATGATCGGACCATCCCACCACCTGATCAAGGTAATGTAAATTGCTGATACTTCTTAGTTTAGCATACAATTTTATATCATTATATTTCCTGACATATGGATATACAGAATCTTTTCTCGCATGTCTATTCTACACAAGTTATTCATAGATTCAGGGGTCTTTAAAATCCTGAGATTTAAAAATTTGTTTGGTACCTCGAGCACATTAGCTAAGACAAAAAGATTTACTTATAAGTAAGCTTACTGATAAGTGAATAAGTGAGTTTTGACATAATAATATATTTTTTTGGTCAAAGTTGGTTATTCTGTCTTTTTGAAAGTAATTTCCATTTTACTATCAAAATAAGTAACTTATTTCATTACTTTTAAGCTATAGTTAAGGGGCATAGGGTCTTACCGTCTAGCCATTGGTACTTCACGTCTTCATGGAAAATTCAATTTCACTATGTCCATGTTAGAGACAAGTGGGGGTAGTCGTTACACCATTCATCCGGGTCCCTACTTATGCGACAAGGAATTTCATTACCAATAAGGTAAAAGTAATTTATTGAATATGTTTGGGAACAAATAGTTATTTAAAGTTAGTTTTAAGTAACTGTTAAGCTTAATCAAACATGTGAGAATGAAATTAATTACTTGTTTAGGTTCTCAGCTCTGCTTTTTAATAAGGTCTGTATGTGCCCAAGGAATCAGGAAACTACATGTTCAATAATTCAGAATATAGATTCATGTAGACGATCTCAAATTTATCGAGAACAAGACTTAGTTTGTTGTTGTTGGGTTTTAATCATTTCGAAACCTTTTTGCTTGACGTGTCATCTAACTGCCTTTTGCATAACAGTGATAAATTCAGACGCGAAAAATATACTTCTGAGGCACTTCTATCAGCGTGCGGAAGAGAAGGTTAGTATTCATCAAAAATCGATCCTTCATAACTATCTTTTTCCAGTCAGATTTCTTATTTCATTTTTTCTTTCAGTTGAGACCCAAGAGAGCCGCTTCGGAAAATCTGTCACCCGAGCATGCAAACAAGCATCCTAGAGCTTCTTCTTTGGATAGTTCCATCTGAGCTTTCTGGCATTTTCTTGTAAATATCACCGTAGTATAAATATTTGTGTTGTAAACTAGCACTTGCTTATTGTTGTAAACTTAGTTACCCCGGGTTATTTTGAATACATTATAAAGTCTTCGAACGGTTACAAATTTCTGCCTAATTTGGCGGAGCCGTGCTTCTTGTCCCGACCGGAACAAGATCAGCCCCCCTATTGGAGGGGGGCGGCGCCCCCTCCAATACCCTGGCCTTGTCCCGGGCTTTTCCCAATTCAGCAATTCCATTTGTACAGTCATGTTGACCAAAATGGTTGACAACCCCTTGCACTGGTGAGCCCTACTGTGATTAAAAATAAACAAATTATCCACCCCCAATTTGGCCATAGGCTTGGCACGTGAAAATGCTAAATGGCAATGATGACATGGTACAAATTATATCTGTAATATTACGTAAAGCAGGACAAGCTTCAAGTTTAATATAAATTAAAATATAATGGACCGTTTAAAATAATTTTCTTCTCTGTTCTAATTTAATATTCTTACTCCATTATAAAACTAAGTTAAAGCCTTGACTTCAAACTTTACGACTAATTTTATTCATTAGCCTTGACTTCAAACTTTATAGCTAATTACTCATTCAATATGTTAACTAAATTGGCATTTTAGGTTTCTGTTTATTCTACTTCAACTCTCTTTAGTCGAATTCAAGATTAATTACAAAAAGATGCAAGAACTATACAACCTCAAAAGAAAAATGCAAAATTGCACATTAGTTTCTAGCTTTTAACCCAATTACAAGTTTCTAGCCTTTAGCATCATTGGTGTGATTAGTATTTCAAAAAGTGTAATGGAGCGATTAGATGGTAAGATAAAACTTCAAGATTTTACGAGTCTAAGCGGTCTAGATGTAGAAAAACTTAAAAACATGTCGAATTGTAAGGCTAAGTTTCACACCTAAGTTGAAGTCTAGTTTAGATGAACTTTTTAAAATACCAATCATATTTAGTTTCAACAATCATGCTTGGCTGTCAGAATTAGACATCTTGAATGACAAAATGTTACATGACATTTATTATTGGACTGTTTAAAAAACAGTCAAAACTACCATCTGGTCATTTTTTGTCACAACTTAATCTATCATCCAAGATGTTAAAAACATCTGAAAAAACAACATTATTCTTAGTTTCAAAGGTATGATCAATCTTGAACTCAAAAGAAATAAAGAGAGTTCATAGGTTTTTTATATTTTGTTATTGATTCAAATTGTAAGATAAAAAAAGAAAAAGGAAAAAAGAAAGAGAGCAACATATTTCGAAACAAAATATTATTCACAAGTATATTTCACTTATTTTTAAGTATAGCCAAACATGGTCAAATTTTCAAGTGGACATTATTTAATTATAATAAACGGCTACCAAGACCCGTGCCACACGAGTTATAGCATTATTCTCATTTCCCAGTTCACCGCAAAAAGTCAAAAACCAGTGCCCCCTCTCTCACGCACTACACACAGTGCAGAGCTCAATCCAAATGGCTATGGCGACTTCAGCACACTACACAACTCCAATTCCTAACAAGATTCTGTCCAAATTACACCTCCAGCAAAAACCTTCTAGCGCGTCCTTTGCACGGAACTCGCTGTTTCTCTCTCTAAAATCTACTGCAAGAAACTCCTCCTCGTCGGCGCCGGCGGCTACCAGCGCAGTGGAAGCCGAGACTCAGAAGTCATCCGTGACTCCAGCCAAATTGCTCCCCTTTCGAGTTGGCCACGGTTTCGATTTGCACCGGCTTGAGCCTGGTTATCCGCTGATCATTGGTGGGATTAATATTCCTCATGATAGAGGCTGTGAAGCTCACTCCGATGGTATTCAATAACATCTATACTTGTGTCATGTCTGCATTCGTATTTTTATTATTTTACGTTAACTTTATTTTCAATATTATTCTGATAAATACAATGATGAAGAATCTGAGTCCCAAATTTAGAACAATATCAAACTACACACACTGTGTGATATGCATAGTTATGCTGACTTTCTGTGTCAAATTACGCATCCCATTCGACCTGTATGTTTCGAAACTGAAACTCCACTGTCGTTCAATTAGTTCATTGTGATGTGTCCTTTTGAAAGATTAGAAACAGGGAGTAAGGCTTATCTTTTTATTGCTGTTAATTAGAAGCTCCTTGAAGACTAATTTTATATAAAAGGTTTTGTTCTTATCTAAAAGCTTAAACTCTTAGATGAGGTGGAGATATGTGATCCTCTAAAAGTAGGAAAAGCTTAAGCCTTTATGGTTCATTTGATAGGCAAAGATGGAAAAGAATTCCAATTCCATGTTAGTTGGAAAGTAAAAATCCACTAAATCCATAAGAATTCGTTTTCCATGAAAACAAAGAAAATGTAGCTTAAAGTGGTTGTACTTTGGAATTCAGTTTTCATTTTCACGTTGTAATCAAACGGTCAAAGTAAAATTCGTTATCCATTTATAAAAATTATTGACTCGCCAAGCCTTTGATGATAAATCATAGATGGACCTATATGTGAGAAGGCATAGTGAGGATAATATTTTGAAAAAATTATTAGGAAGGATATTGGGTCTAATTCACCTTATTAAATGGATCGTGTAAATATCACCCGTCAATGTGGGAGTCTAATACACCCTCACTCGCACAGCGTAGACCATGATAAACAATTGTGAACAAATCGATATTGGGTACACCCAATATTGCAAAATTGGGCCTGTTCTGATAACATATTACAAACTAGAGAGAATATTGAAGAGTGAAAACTCTGATTCATTTATGAAAACGAAATGTTTACACTGTATAAATAACAAACCAAAAAAAGGAAAAATAGGCGCGAAACTAACTAACAACTAAACTAATTAATTATCTGTTAAACTTGAGCTCCCAACTGCCTCCAGCTCTTTGCCGTTATGCCAGCAATTCCAGCTCATTTCCACCTGTAGCTCAATCCCAGCTTAATTTCCAATATGCCCCCTCAAGATGGACTATGAGGGTTGATGACAGCCATCTTGATCATCAAGGGAAAAAGGAGACTAGCAGGTAATGCCTAAGTAAATATGTCAGCAAGTTGATGTTGAGTGCGGAGAGGAAGAAGTTTGATAGAGCCATCAACAATCTTGTCTCGGATGAAGTGACAATCAATCTCTATATATTTGGTTCTCTCGTAGAAAATGGGATTTGTAGCAATGTGAATGACAGTCTGGTTGTCACAAAATATCAAGGCGGGATTACGAGATAACACTTGAAGATCAGAAAGTAATTGTTTAATTCACATGATTTCACTGACAGTTGAAGCTAATGATCTGTACTCTGCTTCAGATGAGGATAGAGACAAAGTACTTTGCTTCTAGGATTTCTAGGAGACCAGAGAGTCACCA
The DNA here is from genome assembly GCA_903798355.1 of Fraxinus baroniana. Taxonomy (NCBI): domain Eukaryota; kingdom Viridiplantae; phylum Streptophyta; class Magnoliopsida; order Lamiales; family Oleaceae; genus Fraxinus; species Fraxinus baroniana. The sequence goes on from CAIGRO010167936.1 coordinate 9,116, forward strand.
AGAAATGCACAAAAGCCAGTGACTGATTTCTTGGTGTCGATATAAGAACCCCAATCCGCATCAGCAAATGCCCAAATTTGAAAGGAAGATTGTGCTGAAAATAAAAGACCTTGTCCTGGTGTTGCTTTAAGATATTACATTAAATGATGCACAACATTTAAATGAGATTGTCTGGGCTGAGAAACGAATTGGCTCAATTTGTGGACTGCGAAGGTAATATCATGCCTAGAAATGGTTAGGTACAGCAATCTGCCTATCAATCTTCTGTACATAGAGGCATCATCAAGGAAATCACCTTCGAAGGAACATAGGCGAATCTTTGGATTCATAGGTAAAATGGCCAGTTTACAAGCCATGAACCCAGTGTCTTCCAGAATCTGTAGTGTGTAATGGCATTAGGATAGGAAGATCCCCTTGTAGAGATGGCAAAAAAACCCATCCCGCCCCGAATGGGGAGAAAAAAACCCGCCCCGACGGACTGGTGGGGCGGGGATTGCCGCCCCGCCTCGGGTCGCAGGGCGAGGCGACGGTGCCCCGCCTAGTTTAAAAAAAAAAATTGAACATTATAATGTAGTTATTTTAAATATTTTTTGCTTTGGATTATAAAATTTTGAATTTGTATTTAAGTGGAAAAAAAAACTGGGGCATTAAACGGGGCAAGAATCCTCCCCGCCCCGCCCCGTCAAAGGCGGGGCTGGGCGGGAGCTGGGATTGGCGAGGCGGGGGTCCCCCGCCCCGTTGCCATCACTATCCCCTTGTGGGATCGAGCAATTTCCAACCCAAGAAAATACTTCAGCTTGCCAAGATCCTTGAGTTTAAAACGGTTATAGAGAAAGGACTTTAATGACTCTATGGCATTGCAATCAGAACGTGTAATGATGATATCATCTACATACACCAGCAAGGCTACAAATGAATTCCCAGATCCTTTTGTAAACAAACTGTAGTCTGATTTTGATTGGTGATAGCCATGTGAGATAAGAGCGTTTGAGAACTTTGCGAACCACTGCATTGAGGCATGTTTGAGTCCATAAATGGACTTGTGCAATCTGCAAACCAATTTCCCTGAACTCTGATTCTTATCGGTGGATTGTTTAATGTAGCCCAATGGCAAATCCATGAAAATCTCCTCAAACAGGTCACCATTTAAAAATGCGTTGTTCACGTCAAGTTGAGTGATGTACTATTGATTTGTAGCAGCAATGGCCAAAAGGATTTTAACTGTAATCAGCTTTGCTAGTGGAGAATAAGTCTAATGACATCTAACCCTTCTTGCTGAGTGTAACCCTTTACTATTAAACAGGCTTTGTACCTATCAATACTGCCATCAGACCTATATTTGGTCTTATACACCCATTTACATCTTATAGAATGTTTCCCTTCAGGTAAAGTAGTCACTGACCACTATTGTTATCTTCCATGGCTTTTAATTATGCAGCCATAGCTTCTCTCCAATGGCTACTTTTGACTGTCTCATGATAGAAATGAGGCTAAGAATTCGAAGATACATTAAAAAGATAATTGCAATGCTCGGGGAAAAATGCTATATATGATAGGTATTTGTGTAGTGGGTAAAGAGAGTTGTTTTCAAGTGAGGGAATATGATTTGATAATAAATTACTGTGGAAATTTCTGAGATATGAAGGTGGTTTACTGGTCATAATTGTTCTTCTAAGCTGTAATGATGAGGTAGAATCAGGCTGTATTGAAGAATCAAAATGCTGGATATTAGTATTGATATTTTGATCATTTGTATTACTGACATGAGGCTAGATATCAGTATTGGCATTCTGATCATCAACATCACTGATATGAGTATGGTGTGCATTTTGTGGTGCTTTAGAAGTAGGTTCAACATCTTGTATTGTTTAGGTAGAACAACATCGGGAAATGGATCTATTGAGTCATTGGAATGAGGAATGGAGTGAAGGGGAAAGAGATGTTCATGAAAGATGACATCTCTAGAAATGAAAAAGGTTTTTGATTGAATGTCATATAGTTTGTAGCCTTTCACCCTAGGTGGATATTCCATGAACACACAAGCTTTGGTTCTTGGGTGAAATTTTGAACGGTGGGAAACCAAGGTAGAAGCAAAGCACAAACATCCAAATACTCTAAGGGATTTGTAATCAACCACTGAATTGTAAAGGAGTGAATAAGGAGTATTGTTATGAATAATGGGTGAAGGGGTTCTATTTATCAAAAATGTGGCTGTAAGCACACAATCACCCTAAAATTTGATGGGTACATGGGATTGGAAAAATAGTGCTCTGGCTACATTAAGAAGATGTTGGTATTTTCTTTCAACAGCAGGGTTTTGTTCAGGCCGTTCAACACATGAAAATAGGTGAATGACACCTTTGGATGTAAAGAAATCAGCTAGTTTCAGTTCTGGTGCATTATCAGATCTGAACTTTTTGATTGGTTTATGGAATTGAGTTTCAATGAGTGTGAAGAACTTAGGAATGATGGACTCAACATCAAATTTTTGCTTTATAAGATATACCTAAGTGAAACGAGTGCTATCATCAACTAAAGTAAGAAAGTATCTATGGCATACATAGGTTGGAATGTGATACGGTCTCCAAATATCACAATGGATAAGATCAAAAGCATTCTGAGATAGATGGTTATTTGATATAAAAGGAAGTCTCCTCTGTTTTGCCAATGGACATACATCACATGGGAATCTTTTCATTGAAAGCATTACAAGGCAATTGCAATTGATCTTTTAATGTCTCAAGTTTTTGGAAAGACAAATGGCCAAGCCTGTGGAGCCATATATCGGAATTTACATTGTTTACAATCTCGAATAATTTATGAACAACATTACCATTACACACTACTTCAGTTTCAGCTTCCAAAATGTAAAGATCAGCAACCCTTCTACCCTTGCCAATCATCCTCAAACTGGTTAGTTCCTGAATGATGCGCAAGAGTCAGTGAAAAATTTTGCAATCACAGATGAGTCATTGGTTAAAGAACTGACAGATAGCAAGTTGAATTTGAATTGAGGTACAAACAATACATCCTTAACCATTAAATCATAGCTGAGTTTCACAATGCCAATGTAGAATGCAGGGATTCTATCATGATTTGGTAATGTGATGTATGCATTCTGAGTAGGCCTCATTGAATGAAAAGTTGATTTTGTGAAACATATATAAGATGTGGCTCCTGAATCCACCACCCAGCAATTAGGAGAACTGACCTTTGAGTTAAGAAAAATAGAGAAACAAATACGTGACACAGCTGATACATGACCTCCATGGACATCTCCTCCTTCATTTCAATTTTCGCTGCTGTGATATGGCTGCTTAGCATATTCATTAAATGTTGATATTGTGCAGAATTCAGAGTCTGCACAAAGTCTCCCATCATTCCTTGCGTCCGTTCTGAACCAGCTTCATATACTTGGTTCACATTAGCAGATTTGTGATTGCCAATTCCAGCAGGTTGAGTAGAGGTCTACCTCTGTTTGGCCTTATATCCAGGTGGATATCCGTGCAATTTATAGCACTTATCCACAACATGACGATTATATGTGCATACTGGTTTATCCTTTTTCTGAAATTTGTTATGAATCCTGCAGTTGGAGATTTTCCCTCATTTTTGACATAAAAAGTCATTGGTTCAGTTGTTGCAACATTTGTCCTAATACTACGTTGATGTTCCTCTTGAGACACCATTGCAAATACTTTATTTATCGGGGGAATGGGATCCATTAGCAACAACTGCCCTCTTACCTGTGCAAATGAATTATTTAACCTCATCAAAAAAGACATCACATACTCCGTATGGTAGTGATCAATCAGCTTCTTGTTGCCGCTACATTCATACTTTCCACAAGAGCATATAGGTCTATAGTTACTTAACTCCTCCCAAATCGTCTTCAGCTCGGTGAAATAGACTCCCACAGAGGATTGCCCTTGACTGAGATTCATCAACTCTCTCCTTAACTGAAATATGCGAGGACCATTTCTCTGCAAGTACCTTTCCTTCAGATCAACCCATATTTCATAGGTTGATTCAGCAAATATAATACTGGCTGATATCTCTTTGGAAACTGAATTGAGTATCCACGAGATCACAATGTTATTATTCAGGATCCAGGACTTGAACAAATCAGAATTCTCTTCTGGTCGAGATAGAGATCCATCGATGAAACCCAATTTATTTTTGACTGGCAATGCAATCATCATAGACCTACTCCATGAAGCATAATTCTCTCCAGTTAATGGTTGAGATACAAGGATCGGCCTTGGTTATCAGAATGATGCAGGTAGTAAGGATTTTGGCTATCATCAATGGATGAATTTCCATGAATAAAAGCTTCAGTTGCCATGTTGTTTCTGATCGGAATTGAATTTAGAAATTAATAGCAATGAAGGAAGAATCAAAAGGATTTTCAGAGTTTAAGATGAAGAAGAAGAGCAGTGCTGGAGATAAAAGAAGAATTTGGAAGGAGCTGTTGAACGCGTGATATGATGAGCTGGAGAAGAGCATGCTGAATGTGTAATCTGATGAATCTGGAAGATTCCAACACTCCTCCCTCAAGATGGAACGTCTTGAATTGTAGAGAGAAGAACAGAGATGCAGGAGAAGCCTGGGGTCGAAAATAATGTCCAGCAGAGAAGCAATCCAGAGAAGAAAAAAAACAGCAACATAATTCAACCGGAATAAGTGAGCATCCATGGCCCTGAAACCGGGCATTTGTTGAAGAGAAGCATCATCAACATTGATGAGTAAAACTGGCATAACGGCAAAGTGCTGGAGGCAGTTGGGAGCTCAATTCCAGCTTAATTTCCAATAAAAATAAATATGTTGCTTCTTTAAAAGCTTATGCATTAGATGATGTGGTTCTACAAACTGTTAGTAGAGTTATCCATGATAAAGGAAAAGGGCATCAACATATTTCTTGAAAGGAGTTGGAATTCATTGTGAGAAGAATGGAAATATTGTTGAGCACTAGAAAAAATTCACTATTGTAATTTCCAAGTCTTCGCCTCTCTTGGTATAATTCAATTCTGTTATAGTTTGAACCACCTTCCTTTTATATAGTGCTGAGAGAGTTCAAGTTTGAGCTCATATGGATGGAGGTGATTTAACGACAAAGGATGATAAATCTGGAGCGTTCTTGCCTTTTCGATTGCATTTCTTTTAGTTGGATTGATAACAGTGTTATAATCGGATAATATTTTAACTTGCATATTATATTTTCCTTCAGTGCCAAAGTCCCAAATGAAACTGTATCTTGTTGATTGAGTAATTTATATTATGCTAGTTAATTTACTTATCAAAAGCGTAGATTTCCAATAATGTTTTTAACGAATAGTTGAAATTTTATAAACATAACTTCAACAGAGTAGGATTGAATTTGGGACACCTGTACTATTACAAAAATGGTAAAACAATATTATTCCTGTTGCTGTTATTGAGAGGTCCAGCTCACTCTCATGTTTTCATATCGTGCATGTGAGCCCTTATGGGGAATTGCTAAATGCGAAGATGCTTAGAACGAATGACAATTGTCAATAAATAACATAGTTTATCACTTAGAGTTGATAAACAGCAGAGTACTGTTCAAATTTTGAAGATGGTTGTCAAAAAATTGTTATATAGATTGATATAATTCTCATATTTCTAGGTGATGTATTGCTACATTGTGTTGTTGATGCTATATTGGGGGCATTGGGGCTTCCAGATATAGGGCAAATCTTTCCAGACAACGATCCTAAATGGAAAGGCGCAGCATCGTCCGTATTCATCAAAGAAGCTGTGAGCTCTTCTTTAGTTTGTCTTTCCCATTTCTTGATTATAGAATATGGTGTTTTGGACACTACTCACATACATATACTATATTTAATTTAATTTTTATTTTTTACTCTTTAGCTTGTGCTAAAACAGGATCATTTTAATTTCCGTTATTGGGTGGCACTTCAGTATTTGAGGTCAAATTATATAGAATTTTGTGGCTAGTTTTCACATTTTTTCAGCTAATTTATTAGTATAATGTGTTTCAAGACCTGGCACCTTGTGTTATATGTAAGCCTCTCCATTTGGCAAGAATTTATAAACAGTTTAGTTATAAATAGATAGAAATAAGTAGTACATTTGTAATTTGCCAAAGGTCTTAGCTTTCTTTATTTGTCATTAACAAAATTTGCCCCATCGACGCATAATTTGCTCACTGAAATTATCTGCTTCTTAGATGTAGTACCACGGGATATACCATGTTGAGTCTCATTGCAGTCACACATGAGGTAGGATGGAACAAGACTTAAATATATGACATCTGTAGAAGAATTCCTTGGAAATTACAAATAAAACTTAATGAAAAAAACCCTTGAGACAAATTGGGTTCAAGAAAGCATGCAGTAACCTTCACATAGACACACACCAACCACGCACCAATACACCATGTCATGAGAAAACAAAAGAATCTGTCAGATTTTTGTAAATAATTTTCTCAATTATTCTTACAAACTTGTAGTTACATTTATTGATCAAGTATTGCTATTTTCTGATTTTCTTTACAGTTTACATTTTGCCTTGAGATTTTACTAACCACGTAATTTGTGGGTGGATTTTCTTTTACAATCTATGATATTCTCGTGACATGGTTCATATTAGGTCCGGCTAATGCACGAGGCAGGTTATGAACTTGGAAACTTAGATGCCACTTTGATTCTGCAAAGACCTAAAGTAAGCCCACACAAGGAGGCTATCCGGGCTAATTTGTGCGAGCTACTTGGTGCAGACCTTTCAGCTGTAAACCTGAAAGCGAAAACTCATGAAAAAGTTGACAGCCTTGGGGAGAATAGGAGTATTGCAGCACATACAGTGGTTCTCCTTACGAGGAAGTACTAGACAGGTCGTTTGAACTCAAAATATAAGGATTGCATCTATTACTACTTATGAAGTTCAAGTACTTAGTTCTTACAGGTAAACTAAACGAAGCAATTGATAGTCCAACGAGCACAAATGTTTAAGACATTGTACTGATAATAAATCACAATATTATTCAAGATGGTGTGTATTTGAATTTGCTTCTTCACTTGTCTCACTTGGAGTTCAATTTTGCCTTTGGTGAAAAGCTTGCAAGGGCTGGGTTGGGGAACTTAACTAGCTCCGAAGCCTACGGTTGATTCAGTGAAAGTTCCCTTCAGGAATAACTCGTTGCTTTTGCTTCCTAGTGTTCATTCCCTTGTGATAGCTATTCACGTCTGAAACGGATTCATGAATGACGGATAAGAATGGGGTTGACGTGGAAGACGTTCTTTCCCTTTTTCTTGAGGGGTTGGGGATGGGGACTTCATTTAAACGGAAATGAATGATTGACTATGAAGTTTGAAGATCAAAGATTTAAATGTAGGAAAATAAAAGGTTGAGCATTCAATTAGCAATGATATTTATTATTACAATAATATAATAACGGTGATGTGATAATTTATGTGAAACAATAGAATATTGTAGTTTAAATTTAATGAAAGAGAATGTAATTGAACTGTTATATTTCATTATTTCACCAAAATTGTCACATCATCAATGCTTTTTCATTATAATGATAAATAATATTATTCAGTAGTAAAAGCTTCTTGTTTCTATATTGTTGTTGACGTGTTCAAATCCTTTCAACTTTGATCTTACTTTTTATCTTGAAAATTTGTACAATTATTCCCTAAACTTATATTTTTTTGGGAAATTTGCCCCAACCTTTAAAACTAGATTTTCCAGTCCCCACCCTTGAGTTCCATTTGCATCTAATCTTTTTAACAAACTCTTCAAGTTAAGGGTATTAAAGGGGGCGAGACAGCAACGACGCCTGAGTCAAGCATCATTTCCCTCATGCGAGCTGCTTGAGTTGTAAACCGAGTTAATGGCACTCTATCTTTACTCTATTATAAGAGGCAATGCCAAATCTACTGTTCATTTCTGCACCTTTCTTTTCACACGTGAACTGGTTTTTTACTGTTCACAGTCTGGTTTTGTAATTAATGTTTAGTCTGATCTTTGTATTCAAAGCCACAATTGTTGACTATTCATTGCCTTCTAAACCGACTTACGTAAATATCTTGTTCTTCATCTTTA
>CAIGRO010167958.1:0-16422 GCA_903798355.1 Fraxinus baroniana
TGAAGCTATTTAGAACACTGGTTTTCTGAAGAAGTATAGAACTAACAAAGAGCTATCATTGGTATGTTTGTACTTGTATCGAGTAAACCTCCTAATAAGCAATAGCACCAATGCTATATAAATTGGACGGAGTGAGTACATTTATTTGCCCGTTGAAAGTTACTTGGGGACCCATCTTTACAATAATTAATTAATTATTGACTGCACTGTAAACAAGGAGAGTTGTGCTGGAAAACTTATATTCACGTTCACCAGTGGTGTGTTTTTATACAATTAGAATACAACTAAGTTCCTAGAATAGATAAACCAAAATACAACAAACTGATCTATATTTGAAAATGATGCAAGGATAAGAATCAGAAACAATATACATCCCGCAACATCAAAGAAGATCACAACTATTTGGAACCATGTGGACCTGGTCTTCAGGAGAGAGATAAGCTTCTAACATGCCCCCTCAAGATGGACTTCGGTCGAGAAGGCCAATCTTGGGCTTCAAAAAATTTAACCGCTGACGGGACAACGGTTTAGTCAAGGCATCCGCGAGTTGATCATGGGAGGAGACATAAGCGACACGCAAAACACCTGTTTGGACTTTCTCACGAATGAAGTGAAAATCAATGGCGACGTGTTTCATTCGAGAGTGAAACACCGGATTAGAGCATAACTGAGTAGCACCAACATTGTCACAATATATTACCGGAACATGAGGAAGAGGAACATGTAACTCAGTGAGAAGTGAACACACCCAGGAAAGTTCAGCAGCTGTGTCAGCAACAGACCTGTATTCTACTTCAGTGGAGGAACGAGCAATTGTTCTTTGCTTTCGAGAAGACCAAGAGACGGGATTCTTGCCAAGAAACAACACGTAGGCACTTGTGGAAGATAGGTCATCCTTGTTGCCCCCCCAATCAGCGTCGGAGTAGGCATGAAGGTTAGAAGGAGAGTCACGATAGAAAAAGAGCCCTTCATGAATGGTGCCACAGAGATAGCGCAACAAGTGTTTAACTAACTGCCAATGGAGATCTGTAGGGCGGTGCATAAACTGAGATAATTTATTGACGGCGTAGGACACATCAGGTCGTGTAAAGGCAAGGTATTGTAAGCTGCCAACTGTGGCTCTGTATTCCGTTGGTTCAGGAAGTGGTTGACCTTCGGTTAAAGATGGAATGCGTCCAGGTGGAAGGGGCGTTGTGGTCGGCTTGGCACCTGCCATATGTGTTCGCTCTAGGAGGTCCAGTATATAACGCCTCTGGGAGAGGAACAAACCACGGGTTGTGGACAACACTTCAACTCCAAGAAAATATGATAGAGGACCCAAATCCTTCAGGGAAAAACGATGTGAGAGGTGTGTCACAAATTGACTTACAGCATTAGAATCATCACCTGTGACAATGATATCATCAACATAAACTAAAAGATAAATAATATGAGATCCACTTTTGAAAATAAATAGAGAAGTGTCTGTGAGAGAGTTGTGAAATCCTGAATAAATGAGGAATTGTCGAAGCTCCTGGTACCAAGCACGAGGAGCTTGCTTGAGCCCATAAATGGCTTTTTGAAGTTTACACACACTCCCAGGATTATCAGGATCAACGAAACCCGGAGGTTGGTTCATGTAAACATCTTCTGTCAAAGTGCCTTGTAAAAAAGCATTATTTACGTCTAGTTGACGTAGGGACCAGCCTCTGCTCACCGCTAGACTAAGAACCAAACGGATGGTAGTCGGTTTTACAACTGGACTGAAGGTCTCCGAAAAATCTAGGCCAGGCCGTTGATGAAACCCCTTTGCCACAAGTCTGGCTTTATAACGAGCAATAGACCCATCAGAGTTCCGCTTGATCCGAAATATCCATTTACACCCCACCACATTCGGAGCATGGTGAGAAGGTACCAGAGTCCAAGTACCATTGCGAGTAAGAGCATTATACTCTTCTGACATTGCTTTCCTCCAATTCGGGTCTTTGAGTGCTTGAGTAACACAGGTGGGTTCAGTGGGTATGGCATGATGAAGCTGTGCATTTAAAGTGAGGCGTTGAACTGGTTTGTGGATGTTGTTCTTGGAGCGAGTAGCCATAGGATGAGTGGATAGAACTTGAGCATTTTGTGAGGGGGAAGAATTGGGTATTGGTTCTGTAGTGGGTATTGTTTCTGTGGTGTTTGAATTGGGTAGATTTTCGAGAGGAGGAGAAGTTGATTGTTGAGGTAAGTAAGGAGAGGAAGGTACCTGTGCGCTGTCGATGGAAGAAGGAAGCTGGATTGATGCTGACGTGGAAGAGCTAATCACGGGTGCAGTTGGAGTGGGCTCTGCAGAGGTGTGTACGGGTTGAAATGTATATGGGCAGTGCAGGACTCTTGTTGGAGGGACCCACGACTGAACAAGTGTTTGAGTGGATGTGGACTGTGTAATTTGGTTTGAAGAAGCATAAGGAAACGTGGACTCCATTAAAGACACATGCCTGGACACAAATGTTTTGGAAGTATCCTGATCAAAACAAATATATCCACTTTGTGACAATGAGTATCCCAAAAATATGCAGGGCTTTGAACGTTGATCGAGTTTATGGCTAGCATAAGGCCGGAGCCAGGGATAGCATAAACATCCAAATGTTCGAAGTTTTGCATAATTTGGGAAGGCTTGAAAATTTTTTTCGTATGGTGAGGAAAAATTAAATGTAGGTGTGGGCATTCTATTTATTAGATAAACTGCTGTGGAAAAAGCATATGACCAAAACTTGTGTGGGAGCGAGGCGTGTGTGAGGAGTGAGAGTCCTGTTTCTACTATATGCCTATGTTTTCTTTCAGAGAGCCCATTGTATTCTGGAGTGTGAGGTGGAGTTGTTATATGAGAAATTCCATTTTGAAGGAGATAGTCTTTGAGAGAAATAAATTCTCCCCCATTGTCAGAATAAAATGTGATGATTTTTTGTTTAAAATGATTTTCTACAATTGGTTTGAACCTGTGAAATGTTGGTTTAACATCTGATTTTCTTTTTAGTGGATAAAACCATATGTATCTTGTGAAATGATCAATAAAGATGACATAGTATTTAAATCCATCGAGTGAATAAACTGGGGAGGTCCATACGTCTGAAAAAATAACTTGAAGAGGATGCCCAGATTTTATTGATAAAATAGAGAAAGGTTGTTTGTGACTTTTGTTACACTGGCATGCATTACAAACAAACTCTTTGGAGACTGATCTAGACGACATTAAATTGTACTTGGAAAGAACAGTGTTTAAAATAGGAAGTGCAGGATGACCTAATCGACAATGCCAATTGATTGGTGAGATTTTGACGCTTGAAAAAACATGTGGACAGATGGTCAGTGGTGAGAAGCCCGGCCACACGTACACACCGTCTTTAGGCTCACCCTTTGCTTGTATTTCCCCCGTGAGAAGGTCCTTCACAAGAAAACACCAGGGCAAGAATTCAATAGAGACATTATTGTGGACACAAAACTGATAAATAGAGAGCAGGTTTTTTTTAATTTCAGGGACACATAAGACATTTTTAAGAGTGAAAGTATGAGAAGGTGTTTTGAGAGACGCAGAGCCTGTATGCGTAATTTTGAGACCAGTACCATCACCAATCATCACATCATCAATTTCATTGTATGGAGAATGGAGAGAGAGATTATTTAGATCTGCCGTAATGTGGTGAGACGCTCCGCTGTCTAGAAGCCAGGAGGAATTATTTGAGGGAGTGGTACCGGCATAGTTTGCTTTAGGCTGCCAGGGAGTGGGACTGACACCACGTGGATGATTGGAAAAGCCAAGAGGAACGATCTTGTAGGATGGGCAGCGTTTTGCTGTGTGACCTTGGATTCTACAAATTTGACAGTGTCCAAGGTATGGCCTCGGAGGTGGACGGTTGTTATGGGTGGGCTGTGACCGAATCTGAGATTGGTTATTGTTTGGTGGATTTTTTGAGTGGTTGAAGTTTTGGGATTTTATGTGGGAACGAGTGATGGGATTAGCAGTAGGTGGGAAAGAAAAAGTGTTGAAGTGGTTGGCGGAAGTATGGAGAGCAGCTTCAAAGTTTAGGAGTTTCTCATGAAGTTCATCAAAGCTAATTGGGGTGTCACGAGCTTGAACCGCTTGTACAAGTTCTTTATATTCGTCACCGAGTTCCTCCAAGATTTTCTCAGTGAGATCTTCCACGTCCACTGGTGCTCCTAGAACTGCAAGTTCATCAGCACGAGCTTTTACCGACTGCAAGAAGTCGGTAATGCCGAGAGTCCCTTTGGTGAGTGTCTTGAATTGAGCCTTTACTTGTTTGATTCTTCCTCGAGAAGGTTGGGCATAGGTTGTGGCCAGAATAGTCCAAGCTTCCTGGGATGTTTTGGCCCGAGCAATAAAAGGAATAATTGTCGGAGAAATCGACCCAATGAGGGCGTTGAGGATCAACTGATCCTGGCGGATCCATAGTTGATGCAGTGGATTTGTTGTTGTGGCTTCGTCTCTGGTTATGGTGGCTGGTGGGCAGGGTTTTGTTCCATCCACGTAACCTTGCAGATCGTACCCAATGAAGAGTGTCTGAAATTGAAGCTTCCAAGACAAGTAGTTGGAGCTGTTGAGCTTGAGTGGAGTTTGGGCTGTTACATTTATTGTGATGAGGGTGGTGTCATTGGTTCGAAGGTTGCCAGACTGGGGGTTGGTTTGATTGGCCATGGTAGTTTTGAAAAAAAAATAAAAAAAATTAATGTGCTCTTGATACCATGTAAACAAGGAGAGTTGTGCTGGAAAACTTATATTCACGTTCACCAGTGGTGTGTTTTTATACAATTAGAATACAACTAAGTTCCTAGAATAGATAAACCAAAATACAACAACCTGATCTATATTTGAAAATGATGCAAGGATAAGAATCAGAAACAATATACATCCCGCAACATCAGAGAAGATCACAACTATTTGGAACCATGTGGACCTGGTCTTCAGGAGAGAGATAAGCTTCTAACATGCACATCTTTGCAACTTATCGAAATTGCCCTTCTTTAAAGAAGAATGGATTTTAAGTGGAAGGGTACATTAGTAATTTTACATTCAGTCAATGAACGGAATTCAGCTAAAAATCTGCTCCAAAACGCAGAACAAACAACAAGAATTATATCATTCAAATATTTATTTTTCTCTAAAAAGGAACTGTGATTAGCTGTTTTTTTTTTTTTTTAACTCACAAAGAGTCGTCATTAAGTGTCCAACAAAATCAAGCAAGCTTTCCGAGTGTCCAAATGTTGCCATCATTGCTTTCGTAAATTACGTTTTTTCAACTAATTAATTAATTAATGTCAATGGAAATAAATTATATTAATCACAGTTAATGATTTGCTTGTTCTTTCATCATCAAAATATTTTCATTTTCAAACATATCTAAACATATTCAGAAGTAACTTTTTAATCACAGAACTACTTTAGACTTTTTAAGGTCAAGTATTTTCTGCATAGGTTGCTTAGACCTAGATTTTGTTGAGGCACGTTATTTGCCAGAAAAATGAAAAATATGACCATTTGTCATCAAATCTAGACCTTTTTTTTTCCTTCTTCTCTCTAAGGTGGGGCCTCGCTACCTGTGCCATGGTCATTTTTTTATTTTTTATTTTTTCATTTTCATGTGGTAGAAAATGTGCTCCAAACAGGGGCCTAAAGATACGACCGTTCAAGATCTCAATATAGCTAAAAGGATGAAAGGTTGAAATAAGGATCAGACATCTCCCTCGTGTAATTTATTTATCTGTTCACAATTCACAACGTAGCAGAGTACTGAAACGAGTCTAAAAACTCTACTTGAGCTTTGGATGGAGTAGAATTAAGAAAAATGAAAGGTAAACTAAAGCTAATGTGCGCTCAACAACTTAGGGCTCGTTTTGAGATGATCATAGGTCGAGCTTAGCTTACTTTTTCTCGTGAGCATGCTCATGGACCAACTCATTTTTTGCTCATTTTACTATTTCTTTTAAACAAAATTGCTCCTTTTTAAATTTATTTTATTAATTTCTTTAAAAAAAAAAAAAAAAAGAATCGCCGTTTCTGCTGACTCACCCCATGAAAACACGAGCCAAAGGATTGAGTTGAACCTAAGATTTGGACATAAGATAAGCTCAACTTGCCTATAGAGTAAAACAAAGCTCGGGTGTCCGAGGACAAACCCGTTCGACTCGATCCATTATCACTTTAGGTTTAATCCACCTTTTGACCTAGCTAATTATAATATGAAAAATAGCTGGAAGATGGGCATTTGTACATCTTCAAACCAATTAGATATCAAAATGAATTGACTCTACATAATATCACTATTAAACAATGCTTTCTAGGTCAGAGTTTATCAATTGCCAACTTAATACTATTTTATGAATTATGTTAGAATAACATAATGCTCTACCTAATGCCTTACATAATGGTCAAATAACGGCCCCCTATTGGGGGGGGCCCGCATAGACTAAGCCCCCAGGTGCCCCCTGAATAGGGGGCAGTTATTTGGCCATTATGTAAGGCATTATGTACAGTATTAGGTACATATAGACTAAGCCCCCAGGCACCCCCCAATAGGGGGCCGTCATTTGACCATTATATAAGGCATTATGTACAGTATTAGGTACATATAGACTAATTCCTATTTTATTAGTACTTCAAATAAGTAGTATGTACATCACTTCTTTATATCAAGATTGACATCATCCATGTTGTCAAGAATTGATTGGATGAAGAAATTACTTTATTTTTAAATTGTCCAATGGTATAATGACATGTGTCGCAGTGTAAAAAATGATATAAAATATAATGTATACCGAGTATGATTCTAACTTTAAGAATTATGCTACATGTATATCACGATTAATAAGAGCTGGCAATGAGATTAGTTCAAGGACTTCGTACAAGAAGTCAAAAATCAATCATGTAAGTTTCTTTTAATATATTGACAAAAGGGCAGGTTAAATGATGGCATCCAAATGAATACTCCCTTAAGAAAGGCTACAAACATGAAAAACTAATCCTCTAAAATATAGCAAATTATAAGCCCACGTATACGTATCTATTGTATGTATAAACACGTCACCAGACAATGAGACATTGCAAAGTTCTCAGAACAACCAATTGCCAGTTCTTTTTTATTTGTTCAGCCTGCAAAGTGCTAAATTTCTTGAATAATGTTATCTAACACCAGTAGTATTAAGCAACAATTTAGGTGTCAGTATTTTATAACTTCTATTACTTACGACATAAATCATTATATTTAAATGAACATGTAATTTAAAGCCACTAGTGTTATCACCTAAACTAGTGTTAAACACCGGTAATGCTGAATAGTATTACTCAGATTTTTTTGGTGAGCCCCATGGGTATAGGTAGGAAAGTGCTAGCCCTAATTATCACATATCTACTGTCTACACATCGATTAAACATGTCAAAATGTTTCGGGTTGTCATTTGTCAAGTCCCAAGCAGCTCGGTCCAGAATGAGCTGTGATTTGGACCATCTGTAGAGGTCCTCATCCCCGTGGACCATCTGTAGGGGACCTCACTTCTGCAAGAGCCAGTATATAGAAAGTAGGAATAGAAAAGGAAAGCTATAGACCTGGTGCCAAACCCCTAAGAGTATTCAACTATGTTCTATACTGAATGGGGGATAGGACAGAATTAGCATTTTTTACTTCTCTTTTCTTCATGTCTAATTCAGCATAAGAAACATGTAGTGAAGCTCTCTCATTATACTTAGTAGGCTGATCATACCATGAAGTTAATTTGATCGCAAGCTCAAGTATGCAATAGTTTAAGGCACAAGTTCTGTCTCACTCACCTGACCCTTCTGTTAGAGACTGTTCAAGGTTCTATGATGTAAAAACTACGAACATTATACTGAAAATTGTTATCTGCAATAAGCATGTTAACCTACATAATTTCAGAAAGAGAAATGGTTCCTCTAAAAGATTTATTTTACACCAGAAGGAATGCAAATGGACAAAATCTAGAGAGGAAGAAAGTATCTTTAGTCTGCTCCAAATGCACTAGTAAAAACAAAATTCTCAAGACTAGGATAACTTCAAAATGTCAAATACCTTCTCAATGTTCGATCTGTTCTTCAAGCTGAGCAATAACAACTGTCAATTCCAAGGCTGCTGACACCAAAAAAGATCTTAAGGGAAATAGAATTTAACGAGCTAGGAAGATTTTCCATTTTGCCAAACAAGGAAACTCTTCGAGAAAGTGACAAGAGTGGTTTTATATGCTGCTATCAATTCTCAAGCCTAACAGATATAGATTACGAGCAGAATATAACAACAGCAAAACTACTTAGTTTCTGGTTTGAGATTCACTCTAAGTTTGATGCATGAGACTGATGATGGTATTTATGTAGTAGTGATCCTCGCACTGCAGCCATTCTCATAGTTCAATATCCCAGTCCTTAACTGTAGAATTAAGCGATAAGAGATTTTTAGTAGAAGATATTTATTCAAATAGTATTCACGAATAAAAGCAAAAAAGTCACAGAAATAAATTACCTCAGCTAGAAGGTTCTCAGCACCAGAGAAGTCGTGCTTTTCTCTCTTTAGGAGTTCAAGACGAGCACTGATATCACGCTTCTGTTCTTCTGCCTGTTAAAAAGATACATTTGAGAGATAAAGTCATTGGTCAAGAGTTCTCCTTTCATTAATTGTGCAACTAACAAACAGATGAAAGGCCAGATTAAGTTTCACAAAATTACAAGGCTGCCTCAGATGTTAAGAAGTTCACAGAGGTAGAAGCAATTTAAAGCAGTTGGGGGGAGGCATATAATGCACAATAACAGCTGCCAAGAAGCTTCTCCAAAAATCGAATAGACAGTTAGCCATTTTAAGTGCTCAATTAGGAGAAGAAACAGAAAAACCCATTCTTTCGAGATTTCCCGTGTGATTGTGTCCCTTCTATTTATAGTATGAATTTTGAAGCATTGCACTTGTGTTTATCATTGAATCTGAACTAGTGATTAAGTAGGTAACTCAGCTAGCCCATAAGCAGTGGCATAATTATTTGATTGTTAAGTAAAACAAGTTGTAACTAGGCCATATAAGTTCCAAGTTTTCTTGCTAAAAGATGCCACCAGGAGTATACACAGAAACACAGGATATGCATTGCTACCTGGAGTTGAATTTAATGTTTTACCATAATTGTTACTGCTGTAGACTATAAATTTGTTTAAACAGAGGCGGATTACAGCATAAAATTACAACCTAATGCATTTGCATTGCTTCCAACTTACAGGACTCAATAAAATATAGACTATCAAACATTTTCACTTAGATTCTAACATTACAAGTTTAAATTCACCTTTCGCAAAATCCCCGTCAGGTAGTGGAGTTCGTTCTTCTTTGCTTCGGACAAGTTTTGTGCAGTTTCTCCAACATTACTCCTGTAATTTTGTGGTCGTTACTTCATGGAAAATTATATATTTACATACAGAATTGGGAGGGTAGAAAGTTTGGCAACACAAATCATAACTTTTTATCACTTCAACAACTTTTATATTACAGAGTTCATTAAAAGAATGGCACTTTATATGTCCATCCCAACTTATAGTTGCTTTTCATTCTAATAATGTAACTAATCTGAGAACTATAAATTGCTAAATAGCTAACAAAAATAGGGACACCTACTTCTCAGAAAGTAGAGGATCCAGACTATGTTCTTCCACGAGTTCCTCTACACTGTCAAGAACCGTTGCAGCCTGCAAAAAAGACAAAAATACAAGTCCTGTGAACAGCCAAAATCTTTCCAAGAACAGCAATGCTCAGTGGAATTAAAAGACCTAAAATCATCTTCATCTTTTATGGTAACACAAGATCACAAATAAAACCTTTTAGAATTTCAGGGGTCCAATTTCAACAGAATAAAATGATATTTTAGAGATTATACCTGTGTTTCAAGACATATAGACTCGAATTCTTCCTGCAAGAATTGAGAAACACGAATCACAAAAATATTTTATTCCTTTATATACTTTTAATTTTATTTTATTTTCAATGGATATTGTAAATTCAGATGTGATGAAGCTCGTGACTAAATCTGGACGTTCGACATAGCTTATTGAAATAAATCATTAAGAGATAACTACCATTACTAAATTGGGTTGAAAATGACTTTTGATGTAAGAAACTAATCCTGATCAGCCACAAGGAAGAAATATTTAGCCACTTGTCACAAATTTTATCTTGACTTATAGAAAGCATGTCAAGTCTTCATAGTTTTAAATATTTAAGAAGTTAATATGCACTCTATGCAGAAGCCTGTAATCTTTCCAGGCATCATCTACAAAGATTAACAACAAAGGTCTTGAGAAAAAAATGTAAATACAATCACATACGACAAAGATGACAAACAACAAATAGAACACATATAAAGCGGGATCTCAGATACAGCATGATGTGGCACGGGTCAGACCATGAGGTCAATAAATTATTGGATGGGACAACATCATAAAAAAACCTATTAAGAGCATGTTAGAGGGACAGTGAGAGTGCATCCCCTGGGAGAAGGGGCCTATCGCACTAATCATGGAACTAGTTGGGCTAAAAACAAGGTTTGAACGATCTTTTGCTTAATACTCTACTGCTCTCAGCAATTAATTTCTGATCACTAGACTTGAAAATGGGAACAATTGATAACTAATTTGAATCTACTTTTCGTATCATAGAATTGATAACACATTTCACAAAAAACAACAACAACCAGAACAGAACTTAGTATGATGTGTTTAGGGAAAAAATATACTCCCTCTATCACACTAGAAGAACTTCAATTTGAACTATCGTTTAAGGAACATGCATCTATTGCATTTCATCAGTTTAGTCTAGCATTCATTTACGAAAACACCATCAAATGAAAAGTCTAATTAAATGTAATGGCTTAGTAAAATCTTAACAAAACAATTGAATGGAGATAAAATCAGAAAGATTAATCAATATTTTGAAATGGTTTTATTTTGGGGCATCCCAAAATGGAAAGTGTGAAATAATGATTTTTTTTTTGATAACCGTGGATGTCCGAGCCAGCTTGCGCGCACCTCGACTAATCCCACGGGGCCCTGAAGTTTATAGCCGTTTCTCACCTCAGTGGCCCTGAGGGGACTCGAACTGTTGACCATTGGGGAGCAAACCCAAGGCCTGATCAATTGAGCTACCCCTCAGGGTTATGTGAAATAATGATGAGATGAAGGTATATTTTCTACAATATCCATCCTGATTAAATACGGATAAAATGTGAAAGATAATTTTTTTTTATAATACTTTAGATATATTAAACATGTCAATACTCATGTTCCACTAATTGTCTCATTCTGACTTGTTATAAAGTAGAATAGAAAAGATAACTTTAATGCCAATGGACCAGGAGAATAAACCACCATTGTTTCAAACTCACAGGAGATATAGTAACTAGCAAGTTATAAGGACTCCGCCTAAGCTGTATGTCTCAAGTCAACTTCAATGCCTGTTTCTCAAAGTTACTTTCTCGTTATTCATTCTTGTTGTATCTTTCAATGGCACAGTATGGTCACAGTCTAGTCACTTGGTAATGGGATAGCTTAACTCAATGGCACACTCAGTTGTTGAAACTGATATGAAGAACATCAGAACCGCCTAGAATGGGGAACACTGGTTTTGTTGGTTAAAAGTTAGTAATAATAGATCAGGAAATAGCAGTAAAATGATAAATTAACAATTGAAAAACCTCTGAATTAGTTCACTTCATACATAGAGCAGAGATATAATTGTGTGCAAATGAAAGCCTCAGTATACATTATAAATTGCACACCTCTATATCTTCATGCAAAGAATTGATCACCTGAAAAGTAAAACGTTTAGTGCTGTGATAGTTCAACATTCAAAAAATAGTAAAAATTCATATTCATGAATGGATCTCTTCAGCTTTTTACAATTTAAATCTCGAATTTCAGTGAGAAGGAAATGCCAAGTGCCGAGGAAGACATTTTCCTAGTGTTAGCTTCCCATAAAAATAAACAAGGGTAAAACAGAAGGAAAGATCATGCAAGGAATACATATCCTCTCTATGGTGTTCTCAACAAAACTAAAAGGTTATAAAATACTTTCATTTATAATGTTCTTTAACTGAATTAAAAGAAGAAGAAAAAAATCATATTCTGAATGCAAAAAATAAAATATGCAAGGGAATTCATTTTTCACATTATTTTTTATTTTCCTTTATTATAGTGTGTTCCCACATCCATTTCCATAATGAAGCACAAGTTACAGCCAAAAGGAAATATCTTTAAGCATCAGATGTCATAACTTGATTATAAGAACCAAATTTTGGCAGGGAATTTTGACTGGAACCAAACCTCCCCAACAGAACCGGAAGTTGCGGACCGGTTCTAGAAAAAATAATTAGGAAACGGAATCGAGAACCGAACAGATCCTGGACGGTTCATAGTTTTTGAACCGAAACACTAGGTACCTGACTCTGGAACCAAATTTGTTATTTTTTATAAGTTTTTATTTTTTACAATTATTCACCATGACCTTTTGACAAGGCCCAACAAGTAGCAAATTTGCAAGGCCCACAAAGTAAATACATAATCAATCAGATTCATTCATTTGAATAATTGAATCATATCACTCTCATTCATATTGACTCCTCACCGAACTTTACGCGTTGCCCATCCCATAACCCCTCTTGAGGCGCTGCACCAAGAGCCATGGACGGAATTGGATGCTATTAGGATAGATATTGGATGTTATTTGGTGGCATATTTGCAGCAAACTAAAAAAGTATTGAAACGTGTATAGGTGACATTTTATTTTTTCTATTTCTACTACATATTGAGAGGATAACTTATATTGTCACGGTTTTTTAAGAAAAATGTTATGGGTAGAACCGAACCATAACTTCGGGTTCGGGTTCGGTTCCAATAATTATGGAGACCTGAATGGTTCCATTTATAAGATACCCGAAGTGTAACGGATGGTTCATGACATTCTAGACCGATCCATCCGATGCCCATGCCTAACCAAAACGGCCTCCAATATCAGTATGACCTTTTTCTAGTTAAACATGTTTGGCTAAGCTTAAAAAAATTAAATAAGTTTTCAAATAAACAGTTTATCCATAAAAGCTAAAAATAATGAACCTGCTTATTTTAACAATAGGGTAAGAGGTACTAATTTACTATCATAAAAATAACTACTTAAAATAAGTAAAAGTTCAGTTATCCAAATAATCCAAACATGTTGAGAGAGAAATTTTTTTAAGGCTTAGAAAAACATGCCTTAAAAAAAAAATAATAATAAATAAATAAATAAATAAAGAAGAAGAAGAAAATTATATTTAATAAAACAGAAATTTAAAAAAATAATACTAATAAAATAAAACCCTATTCGGTGTAAAATTAAGCAAGCGTTGATATATCAAACCTGAATGAACAGCCTGTGGAGGCGTTCGTGTTCTGCTGCAGTAAAACTTGGAAAAGCCTTACAAAATTCCTGTGAATTAACCAAAAAAAATGAAAAATCAGAAACTGATTCAATTGAAATAAAAACACTTCAACTATTATAATTTAGTAAAAAAAAAAAAAAAAATTAACCTCTTTTGGGCAAGCAGTTAATAAGGAATGTAATGCACGCTTGAATGATTTTTTCAGATTCAATTGCCTAGATCCTGGAATCGATGCCTTCATTTCACTATCTATTTCCATTTTTTTTTCTTTTATGGTAAAATGATTGAAAAAATATTAGAAAGAAGTAAAGAGTGCCAATTTGAGAAAGAGAGAGAGAGGCGGGAAATTATAAAATAATAAGTTGAGATTTATTTTGGGTAATTATATTAATGGAAATTTGCACTTCTTCCCCACAACTTTTACAAGATATAACAAATCTACCCTCAAACATTTTTAGCACAATCAATTATGTGGCAAAACTCATCGTTCCCTTCTTTTTTATCATTAAATTATGAATTTACCCTTCTCGTAAATAAACAAAATAAAAGATACTCCATCATCCCCAAAAAAATAGTCATGTATACTATTTTTATCCGTCCCAAAAAGATAGGAATGTTTCCATTTTAAACATGGATTAAATTTTTCATTTCCACATATAATGTATTAAAATTTTCATTTCCACATATACCCTTAGTTAATACATCTTGGTATAATAGACACCAACTACCTAGATAAGGGATGAAGGGTATAGATGGAAAAACATAGTAAAATTCAATACTCTAACTATACTAACTACCATTTCTTAATTTGTGTGAAAATAACCATAGGACTATCTTTTTGGGATGGAGGGAGTAATAGTAAAACATAAAAATAAGAAAAAATCTCAAATTTTGTCCCATTATTTTTTAAAAAATTACAAATAAATCTCATTTAAAATAATTAAATAAATGTAAAAAAAAAAGAATTTAAGTAAAAAAGAATTATTTTATTATTATTATTATTATAAATTTTTTTCGATTAAAAATATTATAAAATTTATCACCAATTAGCAAAAAAGTTGGGGTCACAAATGTAGAAAAAAAAGATTGGAAACGAAAGTGCAAAAAGAATGAAAAGGTCAAGAATGTGAGGAATTAAAAAAAAAATTCATTAATGCTCTAATTTTCAAGATATTGAATTTTAGGCTACTTTTAACTGATTTCTGGGAATGATATAAACACATTCTCTATTCAAATAATATAACATTGGAAATGTTATGAAGTGATCATTCTAACAAACTTTATGGATCTCAATTCGAACTTTTTTTATTAAAAAATTATGATTATTTCACATTTTCGACCATTTTCATATTTATTAGGGAAAAATTCATAGGTCGGGGATTATCTTTCACGAAATCAAAAATCAGGTCCCAAGATTTAAATTTACAAAACTCAGATTTTCCATAAATTAATTAATTATATTTTACAATTAATCTATTAAATTAAATATTTAACTATTATATAATATTTATATAATTGACCCACTCCACCTCCACCTCCACCCCCTCCCCCGCTCTGACGACTACTTCGATGATCGACGACTATTTCGGCGACTGTTCTCCTATCGCGCTTAATTCCGGTAACTGCTCCGATTCTAAAGTCACAGATATCTTATTAAGTAGTTAAAAATTTAATTTTCGATCACAACTTATCAAATTAATTGGTCACGGATTATTTTGAGCTCACAATTGAAAAAATTTATAGGTCACAGATTTTTAATTACTCACAAATGAAGAAAATTTGTTGGTCATAGATTTCCAAATTTGTTGGTCACAGATTAACAAATTTTAAGGTCACAGTTAAATAGTTAACCACANCTACTTATCAAATCAATTGGTCACAAATTATTTCGAGGTCACAAACGGAAAAAGTTATAGGTCACAGATTTGTAATTGGTCACAAATAAAGACATTTGTTAGTCACAGATTCACAAATTTTAAGGTCACAGTTAAATAGTTAACCACAGAATACTATATAGTTGGTCATATACACCCAAACACTTATCCCCCAATTTCACTACACCACAAAAATTTGGTCACAGATCGATGTAGTTGGTCACATACACCCAAACACCTCGTTCCCCAATCCCAAAACACCACCAACTACTAGGTCACAGATCGACCAAATAGTTGGTCACAGAAACTATTTGTCCCATCCACCTAACATCGACGCGACCTCCATCTCCTCGACCACCGACCAACAATAACACTATCGACAACCAACAACAGTCACACACAAAGATTCGCCCGCTACAGCCACACACACAGTCCACAGATCCGCTACGCCACAACCGAGAAACCACCACAAAATCACAATGTGCAAATCACTAACAACAATAACTAAGAATGAAGAAAAACACAAAATCACAACAACTCAAAACAAAGACGCACTTAATTTGTAAGGCAGCAGCGACGCTTCGCCGTTCAGCAGGGGAATGGGAAGCAGCCGCTGCTGCGATTCACAGCAGGGGAGGGGGAAAGGGAAGGGAAGAGAAGGGAGGGAGGGGGAAGCAACAACAGCAGCATCGCTGCTGTTGCTGCTGCAACTCGCAGCAGGGGAGGGAGGGGAAGAGATGGCGGCGGCGGAGGCAGCGAGCGGTGGAGGCAGCGAGCGGTGAAATAGGGAAGAGAAATGAAATGAAATGCATTAGAGTTTGGATAGGGTTTCTATTTAAAATAAATTTGGTGGGGCGGGTATATAGATTAATTTAATTTAAAATATTATTATTACTATTAATTGTGAAATTAAAACATGATTTTTGATTAAGCCCATGTTTGACACCCATTCATTTTTCTTTCTATTTCTCATTCTCATTCTTATTTTTCATTTCAACCACACATTCTCCTAATAAAATAATATTACACACAAATCAAAAACTTTTCATCACTTTTCCACCACACATTCTTACATCAATCACTATTCTAAAAATTATTTTCAACCCAAAATGGGTTTCAA
>CAIGRO010167959.1:0-27112 GCA_903798355.1 Fraxinus baroniana
TTCAAAACATCCCTAATTTTAAGGTTATTTTTGTAAGTACCCTAAATTTAAAACTCTAAATCACGAAAAATTAAAGAACGCAGATTTTTCCCCCAAAGTGCCTGGATGTTCAGCCAAATGGCTTATTTACCCGTTGAGCATCCACAAATTGGGATTATGCTCTTATTCCACTAAAATCACCAAAAATCGTTACAAATGTATGAAGAAATAAGAGATTTCTTCATTGTTTTCTCTCGCCTCAAATCACTCAGATTTATACACAATCTCACAGAGTATATACACCAAGTATAATATCTTCCTAATCACTCAGAATTTACAGAAATTGATTCAGCCACTAAGATTTACAAACTAGCATAGAGAAGAGATGAACCATAACACACAAAGAATCATCTCACAACAACACAAAAAAGTAAACCCAAAAATGAAACTTCGAGAATGAAAGGCAGGTAGATCAAGGGCCACTATCAGACGGTGGAGAGCAGGCCACGTGTAGGGCTAGATCACAAGATCAAGAAATTAGAAAGGCGTGTAAGTGTAAAACACGTTTTAACCACAAAACAATCAGCCTAGGCCAAAGATCTGGTAAATGCACAAGCCCAATTACAACAGTCTGGGCTAAGAATTTGAGGCAGCCCAAACTTATAACATTCTCCAACTTGTTGAATAATTCTTGGTGACTTATAGGTACTAGAGATTCATTTTGTATCACTTGCTCTTATTCAACATGTAAAAAAAAAAAAAACAAGTTAGAACTTAGCTTAAAGAAATCCTGCTTGATTATTCTAAACTTACTGTTGTTCGGTAATGTTTAGGATTTTCAAGCAGTTTTTGAACTTACTCAAAGGTAGAACTTTGGTTCCCAAATCAGAGGGATTGAATTCAGTAGAGATTTTTTCTAAACTAATCAGACCCTTTTCAGCCATGTTTCTCATAAAGTGAAACTTTATATCAACATGTTTTGTTCGGTCATGATACATGGGATTTTTGCTGAGATGTATAGCACTCTGATTGTCAGTATAGATTTTAACAGAATTATTTATAAAGCCAATTTCACTTAATAACCCTCTTAACCAAAGATTTTCCTTAACAGCATCACAGACAACTATATATTCTGCCTATGTAGAAGATAAGGCAACAAGTTTTTGCAATTGAGATTTCCAACTAATGCAGCCATCACACAAAGTGAAAACATAAGAAGAGGTAGATCTTCTTTTATCTAAATCTTCAGCAAAATTAGGATCAGTGTAGCCTTTCAAAATAATGCCTTCATCACATCTTTGAAACAATAGGCATAATTCAGTTGAATCTCTTAAGTATTTTAGCATCCATTTCATAGCCAACCAATGTGTCTCACCAGAGTTAGCCATAAACCTACTTAGAATACTTATTCCATGAGCTAAGTCAGGTTTGGTGCAGACCATCAAATACATTATAGATCCAACAGTGTTAGCATAAGGAATATTTTCCCATCCGTTTAAATTGTTCATCAATTTTTAGGTGACAGTTCACTAGATAGTTTGAAATGATTGGCAGTAGGTAAAGAAACGGTTTACAATCAATCATAGAAAAATATTCAAGTATTTTCTTTATGTATGCACACTGTCTTAAACACAAAATGCAATCAGTTCTGTTTCTTTCTATTTCCATGCCAAGAATCCTTTTAACTTGTCCTAGATCTTTATTTCAAACTTAGATTTTAGTTTGACTTGATAAAATCTATTTCAGATTTGTTTAACAGGTAAGTAACATGTCATCAACATATAAAAGATTCAGGTCCCTTGACCATTTGAAAAAGAGACATGAATCATAATTGCTCTTAACAAAACCCAAGGTCAGAATATAGGAATTAAACTTTTTATACCATTGTCTTGGAGCTTGCTTCAAACCATAGAGGGATTTCTTCAATAAACAGACCTTATATTATGTGTTAGATTTTACTTCATAAACCACATGATGTCTCATATAAATGGTCTCATCAAGATCCCCATTCAAAAATGTAGTTTTTACATCAAGCCGATCAAGTTCAAAGTTGAAATGAGCAGTTAGAGCAAATAGAATTCTAATATTGGAGGTATATTTAGCAACAGGTGAAAATATTTCATTGTAATCCACCCCTTCCTTTTGAGTGAACCCTTTGACAACGAAGCTAACTTTATATATTTTGCCTCCTATATTAGAATCCCCTTATTTGATTTTAAAAATCCATTTAGAGTCAAAAACCTTTTGATTTTCAGGTTATTAACCAAAATCCAAGTTTTGTTTTTTTATCAAAGATCCCATTTCCTCATTCATGGCTTCTTTCCAAAATTTAAATTCAGAACAGTTTACATCTTCTTCAAATGTGAAAGGTTCAGAATTCTGAGAGTCTTGAGTAGTGAAAAGAGTAACAAAATCATCACTACTGAACCAAGTGGAAAGAATTCTATTCCTCCTATCTCTGTCTCTAGTCAGTTGATAGTCACCAAAGAAGAGTCGGAAGATTCAATATCAAAATCAAGTTCACTTAGATCCTGATTCAGTTCAGATTAAGTAGACTCCACCTCAATCAAGCCATTGTGGTTATCAAGTTCATTTTCAAGAATGGTATTATTGGTGCATATTTAACAAATTCTATTTCAGATGTAATCTTGCAGGGAAAATCACTTTCATTAAAGATTATATTTCTGTTGCTGATGACCTGGAAACCATTCTTACATTTAACCCAAAGTCTATAGCCTTTGGTCTCTTCCCTATAGCCTAAGAAAACACAATTCGAAGATCTTGGTTCAAGTTTTCCTTCATTCTAATGAGAATAAGCAGCACAATCAAAAACCTTAAGTCTGTTCTAGATAGGCACATTATTAGACCACTGTTTCTCAGGGACTTGAAAATCAATAACATTTGAGGGATTTTTGTTTATTATGTATGTTGCAGTTTTTAAAGTTTCTCCCCTAAAGAATTTTGGAAGACGAGAACTGTGAATCATACAACTGATCTTTTCTAATAAGGTCTCGTTCATCCTCTCAGCAATACCATTCTACCGAAGGGTGTGTGTCACAGTTCTATGCCTTGGAATTCCATTTTCCTTACAAAAATAATCAAATTCCAAATTGCAGAATTCAAGGTCATTGCCAGTTCTAAGTGCTTTGATTTTCTTATTGGTTTGATTTTCAATCATCAATTTTCATTGCTTAAAATTTTGAAAAGTGTCAGATTTAAGTTTCAAGAGAAAAGTCCATATTTTTCTTTAAAAATCATCTATTTATAGTAAGTAGAATCTGAAACCACTCAAGGTATTTACAAATGCTGGACCCCACAAGTCAGCATGTAAATATTCCAAAATAGAAGTGGATTTATGGATTCCAGTTTTAAAAGGAAGTTTATTTTGTTTTCCAAACAGTCTTCACAGAAGCTTAACTTTTCAAAATTGCCTTTTCCAAAATAACCAAGTTTATTCAAAATGGTTAGTCCCTTTTCAGACATGTGGTTAGGTCTTTTATGCCAGATTAAAGACGTATCAGGTTTAGAGTTTACAGCAGCAGGGCTGTAACCTACTAAAGTTTCAGCTTGCATGGTATAGATACCATTAATCTTAGGCAAAGAAATGATTTCTTTATGGTTTAGATGCAGCTTTTTAAAGGTCTTATGAATTCTTATATCATAAACATCATCCAATTATCCTAAGGAAATAAGATTCCTTTTCAGTTCAAGAACAAATTTGACTTTATCAAGTTCAAGTGTTTTGTTGTTATCAATTAGAAGATTCACTTTTCCTATTCGCTTAATCTGACAACTCATGTCATTTCCCATCTGAATTTGTCCTCCATTTTGATCAACAAGTTCAACGAACGCCTATGGCACATGTGAAAAGTGCAACCAGAATCAAGAACTCATTCTTTTGGGTTTCTATTGTTGGTGTTAACAAGGACAACCCCTTGAATATTATGTTCATTGTTGCAAGCAGCGGCAGTAGACCCATCAGAATTATGTCTATCTTTCATATCAGAGATTTTTTTAAAATAGTATTTGATTAGGTGTCATGTCTTCCCACAGTAATAACATTTTCTGATTTACAAGTTAGATTTTGGTTGATTCTTATTCTGATTTCTGAACTTGGGTAATTGAGGTCTATCTCTTTTATGGGAATTGTAGTTGCATTGGTTCCCCTATTTATTTTGATTAAGTTTCTCCCTCACATTTAAAGCTTCATTAGACTTAGAGTCCTTGAAATCAGATTTTAATTCAAGTTTTATGTTCCTTAAGGATGATATAACAATGTCACAACAGTAAGATCATTTCTTCCACGTTCCAAGGCATTTCTAAAGTCTCTATACTTATCACTTAGAGCATTCAACAGAGCCACTACTTGTTGATCTTCAGACAATTTCTCATCAGAGTCGGTCAATTTTTGAACAAATCTAGTGAATTTATCAATATTATCTTCTAGTGTGAAAGAAGGATTAAATCTGAAATTGTAGAACTGTCTCAGGAGATAACATTTGTTGGGCATACTTAGATAGAGAGATTCTAACTTAGTCCATAAACCTTGTGTATTATTAGTTTCTCCAACTTTCCTAATTACAGTATTAGATAAATGAAGAACAATGGAACTCCAAGCAATCTCATCCCCTCATCTTTTGACGCCACAAACTAAAATCCCCCTTCTCCCTCAAATTTCTATTTCAAACTTATGTGCAGTAGTCATGAATATTGATAAACACACAAGAATCAAATAATATGGCACACAGAATATAACAAGTATTGACAGTATGAGAGAAACATGAACTTCAAAAATATTACAGAATTCTATCAAGGTGAATAACTGATCAACAAAGATAATTATATCAGGCAAACCATCAATTTTCAAAATGTTTAATGAGTGGTAACCCTTTAATTCTCCTACTCCCTCAGATTCTCAGATCCTCAATGAGATCTGAGACAAAGGAAAGTAAGAGAGGATCACTTGCCTTAATAACAAGTTTCAGAGACTGACACAGGATACATCAATTAGTGAAGGGTTTAGAGAATACCATAATCAAGTAAAAAAACCTCAATTTGGAGGCAGGAGTTACGAGTCACAAATACTTTGAGTGAACTCAGTGGAATCAGAATGACTCAACTCAACTCACCACAACTTAGTACAAGTCAAACGAGTCACCACGACTCAATACTGAGTAGAATCAAAAACACCACAGACTCAGTAGAAACACGAGATCAATGGAGGTAACCAAGAATAGAAACAATATAAACCAAGATCACATAGATCCGTACAAAAATTCTTGAATCTTGTAAGAGATTTTCTCAGAAAAGGGAATCACATAAAGAATTCAACAAAATTTGATTTACCACAAGAAACCTTTCAGAAATCGTGAGATCTGTACTATCGAACAACTTTGAAAATTTAAGGGTCCGTTTGATTGCAAAGATGGAATTTGGGTGGAAAGAAAATGAATTCCAGATAATTGAATTGCTTAAAATTTGTTTTATTGGAAATTGTAATTAATTATGTTTGATTTGTATAATTTTTCACTTGGAAAATGTTGAAAAATTGATATCCGTTTGACTTTATTTTCATGAAGATTTTCCGTTAAAGTGATTTTTTTTTTTTTTTTTTTTGGGTTTAGAATTTTTTCCAATTGTAAAAAATAAAAAATATGATTAATTGCACCTGGAAAATGTTGAAAATTTGGTGTCCGTTTGACATTGTTTTTCATAAAAATTGTCCATTAAAGTGATAATTTCTTTTACCATTGGGTCTAGAATTTGTTTCCATTGGAAAAAAAAAAACTACAAAATTTTTTTTACTATATCGAATACAATCGTTTGACTTTGTTTTGAATGAAAAATGTCAATAAAAGTGAGAAATTTTTCTATCATTGTATCTATGATTTTTTCCAATTGCCAAAAGAAGAAAAAAAAAACTTGGAAAACTATTTTGATTTCAAGGAAAGCAAGAAAATGTGAGTGTATGAGGAAAAGTGGGAAAAACATTTGCCTAGAAAAAAAAACCTATCAAACAAAAGAAAACTGAGAAAATGGAAAATTTTTCATGGAATTGGCTCTCCATCAAACACGCCCTAAGGTTTCTTTAAAAACGAACAATAATCCAGATTTAAGCCATAAGGGCTCTGATACCACTTGTTGGTCCTAGAGTTTACAAAGAATACAAAATTAAAAACTGTAAATCGCAAAAAAGTTTAGAACACAATGATTTTTCGCCTAAAGGGCCCGAATGTGTAGTCAAATGGCTTACTCACCCGTTGAGCATCCACAAATTGTGATTATGCTCTAGTTCCATTAAAATCACCAAGAATCGTTACAAATGTATGAAGAAATCTCTCGTTACAAATGTATGAGGTTTCTTCATTGTTTTTCTCTCACCTCAAATCACTCAGACTTATACACAATATCACACAGTATATACACCAAGTATAATATCTGCCTAATCACTCAGAATTTACAGAGATTGAAATAATAGCCACTAAGATTTACAAACCGGCAGAGAGAAAAGATGAACCCCAACACATAGAGAATCATCTCACAACACAAAACAGTAACCCCAAAAATGAAACTTCGAGATTGACTTAAATGCAGGTAGATCAAGGACCACTAATCAGACGGTGGAAAGCAGACCAAGTGTAGGGCTAGATCACAAGATCAAGAAACTAGAAAGGCGTGTAAGTGTAAAACACGTTTAACCACAAAGCAATCAGCCTGGACCAAAGAATGGGTAATGCACAAGCCCAATTACATCAGATTAGGCCAAGAATTTGAGACGCTCCAAACTCATAACAAGACTGTAGATGAAAATAGCGACTCCAAAACTTTCCAACAATTTTATTATTGGTTAACGTAGGAGTTGTTACTGGGCATTTAGAAAAAAGGGAAAAAAAAAAAAAAAGGAAAAGGTCCAAGGCTATTTTCATTGGTTTCTCCTACACGTGCATCAATTAGGTAGCAATTAGTCTCCCGCTTCATTGTCCAATGCATTTCCAACTCTATTGGACAATGAAATAGAAGACACATTGTCACATACTAGGTGACGTATTTCTACTAATGGCAGGTAGCATTAATCTTCACAGTTGCTTCAGATGTCGCTTGAGCATGCGGAAATGGAAGAGAAAGGATATGCCAATGGGTGGAGATGTAGATAAGATATATAAATAGTGAGATTGGTAAGGGTCTTTTTTTTTTTTCCCTCAAATAAACTAATCGAAAATTAAAAAAAATTAAAAATTGTTGAGTCGCTGACAACTCTGAATCTAGACCTCTCCCTTGTTTCTATTTTTCTCTCTGCCACATCAACTTGACTTGTTGCATTGAAGAGGAAAAATCTTAGACACTGACTATTTCGTTGATGTGGCAAAAAATTCATGCAATCAACAGTTGCATTGCTAATACTTATACGACTATGCACAATAATTTTAAATTCAGTAGTGAAAAACCTTATCAGAAAAAAGGACTGAACAACTCGGAGCTTAATCTAATTTATTTTGTCAATAAACTAAAATAGAACAGTTGTCATGTTAATAGTTATTACAGCTATGCACAATTGTATTTAGCTTTCAGTGCCAGATTTATATGACAAATTAATGATACTCTTAGAGCGATGATATTAAAAGCTGGATCAAGCAATTTCCAGCTTTAACTATAAGAACAATAATCATTACTACTTACTCTTACTAATAAACTGATGGAGTGCAGAGACAATCTCCGGCATGATTCAGCAAGTTGCAAAATGTATTCGTGAATGTTATGCAAAATGATTAATAAGATGTAACACAATTGATAGCTCCTCAAAACGTAGACATGAAAACAATGTTTTTGACAAGGAATATCTATATCTACTGAAGTCGTCGAGCGAATAGAAGAAACTCGTATCAGATGGTATAAAAGAGAATTTGGTTCGATAAATATGCACTAAAAGAAGTCTCTAATAACGTCATTTCAGTAAAAAGCACTATAAGCTTATGTAGGCATCAAAATCTATTTTATTGTTGATTTTTATTATTATTATTTTTTTTTATTATTGGGCTTGTAGTAGTTGACTGGCCCAACCCTGTCACTAATAGGTTAAGTTTTTACTATTTATTGAATTTTTTCATAGTAGTTGGAACAATTAATGAATTGATGAAATTTCGATTGGCGACGACCAATGTTTTCCCCTTTTCCTCTACATATTGGGTACTGCCCTACTTTCAATGTTGAAGATTTAGTTGCTTATAAAGACTATTTCAATCCCTCTAATGATCCTCTTCTACCTCCATCTGGGGACCTTGATCCTGAATCTCTTGCCACTTCTAACATAATACCACATTTCTCAGCACACAAAGATAAAATTGATATTATTTTAGATGAAAATATTGTGTTGACTAAAGATGGAGACGTTCAACGCTTTCTTGTTCATTGGGTTGATCGGCATGAGTCTGACTATACATGGATTACTAGAAAAACACTCTAGCAGCTTGACCTAGATTTATTGAAGCTCTATCGGAGTCTGCAAGATTTTCCTTTGCCTAGTTCTCCTTCCACACATCCAGGAGACATCTGATTCAAACCACCACTAACATACTTTTATGGACGTCGGAAGAAGCTTGTTCAACCTCTTCGTTTATGGTTGGGCAAATCGATTGCAGCCTCTTATGATTTATTCACTCGACAATGTCGATTTCTTCTCCAGGAAAGTTGACGTGGGCATCAAGATCTATTTTATTGTTGATTTTTATTTTTTTTATTATTGGGCTTGTAGTAATGAGTTGGCCCAAGGCTGTTACTAGTAGGTTATGTTTTTACCATTTATTGAATTTTTTCATAGTAGTTGAAATAGTTAATGAATTGATAAAATTTCAATTGGCGATGACCAAGGTTTTACCCTTTTCCCTGGGCTTTTCTTTTCTTCTCTGCCGGTGTCGGTGCTAGAATGTCTATGTTATCCAAACTCGTTCTTCTCTACACTATTTGAGTATCATTTTCTAACAGGGCTACAGGTATATAATAAAATTACTCAATAATAAAAAAGAAGTGAAGGTAAAAAAGAATCAGCTCCTGGAAATCATCGTCAGCTTAACAAGGTTCATTCAACTTTGAAAAGGAAATGAGTGACATGAATCAGTGTAGCAACCCAGTCCGGCTAAGTAGTTAGTGCTTTGAAAATACTTAAAAAATGACAGCAAAGAAAATCCTGATACTAAAATTGACAATGGAATGAAATTTTTTTAAAAACTAAGGATTGATATTTGAAAGAATCTTGTTCTTTTTTGTCTTCTTCTCTTGAAGATATTTGATTCTCCGAACTGAAGGTTTTGGTTAAGGCATTGCAACTTTTGTTCCAAAATTTGCTCAACATGCAACACAACCATCAAGTTGCACTGTAGATGTTGCTGCCATTTCCCCCTTATTGGCATCTTCTCTCCTCAATAGTGTTCCTTTCCTACTCTTACTGATCATTTATGCTTCATAAATTCTATTTCTATTACAACTATTCACCAGGAATTTCTTATTACAGCAGTATTTTGTGTAGAATGTGTACAGAACAATCAAATGAAACAAACAGAGTGTTGGAGTGAGTGTTTAGAGCACTTAATGTTTAGCATAAATGAATTTATCTTTCTCTTCTCGCTGAAGGCGCTGAATGGTACTCTTCTCAATTTTTACACTAATTGCTTCTACTTAGGATCCTCTCCAGCTCCCAAGTCGGGCAACACAACCATCCCCCAATGCCTTACTTGGCAGCTTGGTAGGACCTTATACCAAATGAAGTTGAATGCTTAAATAGACGTACACAGGGAACGGCCTTATACCGAATGAAGCAAATAATAAATTAGAGTCTCATCGTAAAACTGTTTTCTGCACGTAATGAATAAATGCATCAATCAAGTCAAAAAGTCCTCGTTCGCCTCAAAAAGGTAGAATTCTAATTCCAAAAATTTATATAGAATCAAAATATATTGATCCCCACCTCCAAGTTAAACCACGGAACAGGCATTATATTGGAAAACCAAAAGTAAACAAGAACCCAGAATAAAAATGCTTTTATTGATTTTTATTATGAACGGAAAATTGGGAAAAACCATACACCATTATCAAGCAGTCATTTACAAGACTTCCCTATTTTCGAAAGCTCCATTTCACCTCTTTAACTCTGCATTTTATGATTATTCAACATAAGATTTGCTACTTCACTTCTTCTAGAATCCCCAGATAACACAAACTTTCAAAAGATAAACCGTTTGAATTCGCGGATTAGGGAACTAAATCAAAGGGGACTAAGCCTGGCTCCAACCTGTCTGCCTTCACATACATTAATATAAAAAGAAGACACTTCTATATTGCACTCCCTCGTCTTTGAAAACCCCAAAACGACCTTGGGTATACAGAGCCACGGAGAGATGTTACCTCGTTGTATAGTAGGGCAAGTTCGTCATTGCTCGCAGTGGCCCTTTCAGACTCAGAAACAGCCATTGTACCTCTGATTGCTTAATGCATCTTCATTCTTTAATTTCGATTCCTATGAAATTTTTGTGGGTTTTGGAGAGAGGGGAAAGAAAGGATTATGGATTCTGGAGGAGTGTGTGTGACTGTTTTCGAGAATAAATGGAAATGTCAACATGGTGCGTGCGTGTGTTGGGATTGTACAATTATGTATTTTTTTTTAGCCTGGTGAGAGTTAAAATCCAATTAAAATTGAAAATATGGTCGTTATTGAGTCCACCCGTCTAATAAAAGTCAACAATAACGGTTATATTTTCAATTTTAATCTGATTTTAATCTCTACCAAACACCCTCTTAATGAGATTTGGAATAAAAGGTGGCCGGTGAAAGGCCTTTTTCAACCTTCTCTTTGTTCCCCACACTCCATTTTATCAATGCAGACTGTCCCATGTTAATGTTGTGAAGATGTTTGGGTGGACTTATAAGTTGATTAATTAAATGCTTACGGGTATTTTTAATTTTCAAACATGTTTGGGCATGAAAAGGGCTTATATTTCTATATTGGTATTGGTGAGTAATTTATAATCTCAGCCAAACATGAAGTCACACTTATTTACCACTTAATCGTATAAATTTTAAATTTTATTTATTGTGTTTTAGGACCCACTCCAAGCAAGGAAGAAGATGAGAGTTATGTATGGATAGCGATGAAGATATCTAAAAGGCAAAGCCAAAGAAAGAAAGTAGTTGCTCAATTCGTCAGATCTTGAATTTGTTCCCAATGGTCACCAGTTTGAGTCTCCTCATGGCCACTGAGGTGAGTACCCGATCGTAAACTTTAGGGTCCCGTGAGATTAGTTGAGGTGCGCGCAAACTGTCCGAACATCCACGGTTATTTAAAAAAAAAAGACAAAGAAAGAAAGGGGTAGAAAAAGAAGAAAAATCACTAAGGTTTGCTATTGTGAGCTATAGAGCAAAAAATTGGTTGAAGAAGATGAATTCAGAGTATGGATTATCATTCGAGCAAGAATTTCTTCACAAAGTAGAGAATGAAGCGAATGTTGCATAAATTCTTGCTCAAGAGAGACAAAAAAGTAGTCCAAATTCTATTTAGGATTTATACACGCTCTAGGAGTATTTTAGGCAAGTTGTCCGAGGACCCGAGTTCTAAGATTTGAGTGTTACTAATGTCGTATCTTGAACACAAAAATGTGCTTTCTAAAACATAAGATTTTATTAAAATAATCTAATAAAAATAATGAGAGTCAACCCATAACTTAAAAATTTATAGCAAATACATAAATAAATAAATAAAATACTAGATTGTTCTCTAATTCAATACTTAATGAATTCTTAGCTAAATAAAAATAAGTTTCGTGGGTCTTCTTTTACTCGTAACTTCGCCAACCATCTCATGCCTCGATTGCCACGAATCTTTAATTTCCTGAAAGAGGAAAAAGGAGGGTGTAAGATAAAACCTCAATAAGCATAAGTACGTGGTTTAATATTTTGTATAGGTTTTAAGGAATTTCATACATGTATAAGGAGACACGAAACTTTATACCGAACATAGATGGTTATAGAATTTTCATGCGTAGCATTACTATACTCTAGTCTAATAAAAAATCATATATATACAGAAATCAATGTCTCAAAAATTATAAGCTATGCATATAATCTAATTATCATGTAAAAGCACGTATACACTTTCCTATATCTTGTGGGAGAGATAAGAGAATTAATGAAATTTATTGGGACTTCAATCATTGACCCGCATGCTAACGAATGTAGTATATTCTTGTTTTTGTGTGTGTATTTCAAAGAGAAATGAATGTACTTGAAAACATGTCATAAAATACATATTTAGAGTAAATCTATTTGTACATAATATTGTACATAATGTGTGACATAATGGCCACATGGAGGCCCCCTATTGGGGGGTGCCTGTGGGCCCAGGTGCCCCCCAATAGGGGCCTCCATGTGACCATTATGACACACATTATGTGAAGGGTTATGTTGATGTAGCATAACCCACATATTTATAGGCACTACTGTACTTTGGAAGTTCTGATCCAATGTAACTTTGAATTCTAAAAGTAATAAAATCCTATCATTATCTCATCATCTTTAAAATTTCGAGTAATTAGATAAAATTATGAGTTTAAAAGAAGATAACATTATCTCAATCATCCCTAAAAATTAAATAAGCTTTTTAACTTAAAATACATAAAATCAAAATATTTCAACCATTCAAAATTCTAATGTATTAAAAGAGATAAAATTAAAATATTATCTCAACCGTTTAATATTTTAATTTAATTAAAAGATATGAAATTAAAACATTATCTCAACTATTAAAATCTATCTTAAAGAAATATATTACTAAATAATTAATAATAGGCAAAAATTTACATTTATTTGAATTTCAACAACTTGAGCTCGTACAAATTTAATTTTTGCTTGAGCACAAAAAGGAAAAATAAATAAAATAAAAGGTTTGGGCTATTATTCCATCTTGTGGACTTTAATGTGACCGACAAGGCTAAAATATTAAACGGTTCTATTTTTCAGGTTAAAATATTGATTGGTTCTATTTTCTAAAATGATCAAAGATAAATTAATAAATTAGGCTCACGGGTGAAAGTTTTCGAGGTAAGGGGTGTTACAATCTATCCCCTAACAATAAATGTCGTCCTCGAAATTTACCTTGAAACTCATCGAAAAGTTGTGAATACTTGGCTTGCATATCCCGTTCTCTCTCGCAAGTTGCCTCCTTGACTGAGTGAATGTGCACCTTTGCTAAAGGGATTACCTTGTTCTTGAGTGCTTGAAATTTTTTATTAGTGATCCTAATTGACACTTCTTCGTAGCTCATACCTCGTTGTAACTCAATTAATTGATGGTTGATCACATGACTCGGATCGGGGACGTATTTTCTAAGTTTGACACAAGAAGTATAGCTTTTCTATGTATCATGTGCAATTTTTATACTGGCTTGAATTTTCTCAATAACCTACACTATAGATATTCAAGTATCTCCAGATCCAAAATCTTTCGCTCACAAAACTCATCCTAATGAACTGGTGATCTATACTTTTCTTCCGTACAATGACTCATATATGGTGTCATGTTAATTGAGATGTGATAGTTGTCGTATGTGAATTCGATTAAGGGTGAATATTTTTCCCAATGTCCCCCAAACTTGAGGATACAAGTTTGAAGCATATCTTTCAATGTTTGAATCATTTGCTCAAACTGCCCATCTGTCTGATGGTGGAAAGTTGTACTAAATTTTACCTTAGTCTCCATAACGTGATGTAAAAATTTCCAAAAGTTCGATGTGAACCTTGGTTCCTATCTGATACGATTTAAATGTACACCCCATGCAATCATACTATCTCATTCACATATAACTGCACCGAATGGTCCATTGAAAATGTCATCTGAATCGATAAGAAATGAGCCGATTTGGTGAATTTTTGTTGACATTGGAGAACCAGCCACAAAGTCCATCGTTACGCACGTCCGATTTCATTCTTGAACTTTTAACTGTTTAAGCAACCTTGATGGTCATTGGTGTTCAGCCTTTATTTGTATCAACTAAATACTTTCGACATACTCAACTATATCCTTCTTCATGTCTTTCCATCAAAATATCGCCTTAAGGTATCTTTGTACCTCGTGGATGTACTGAATAAGGAGCGGAGTGAGCCTTTTCTAATATTTCTTTTTTCAACTCCTCGAAGTCCGGTACGCACAAGTGTCTTTGATAATACAAGAACATGTCCTTATCCATGGTGAAATCCTTTCGCTTCTCTGCATCAATCTCTGCCTTAATAAATTGAAACGACTGATCAACTTTCTGATGGTCCTTAATCTTGTCACGAAAGCTGGTCAAATCGAAAGTTCAGCCATTTGAGCAACAACATTTGGCAATGTTTTGACAAGTTTCCATTTAGGATAACGTATCAATGAATAAATTTTTCTCCGTTCTACAAAAATAGATTTATTTTCATTTTTATACAGATTAGAAATGTACTATTAATATGGTCGAAAATATAATTTTGTTTCTTAATATACTTTTACATTAACCCCTTGCTCGGTCTCCATTATTTAAAAAATTAAAGAATTGTCCATTGGATATTTAGAAAATTCTTATTTTTTTTAAATAAACTTATTTATTAGTCAACTATAATTATTATTAATTTATAGACTGTGTGTGTACGGACCTAATCTTTCGAAATCCTTCTATAGTGGCTCTTACCTAGTCAAAGCCACCATTTGACTTGTCACTTTTTGGCTCAAGGCGTCAGTTACAACATCCGCCTTCC
This sequence comes from Fraxinus baroniana, assembly GCA_903798355.1. Classification (NCBI taxonomy): domain Eukaryota; kingdom Viridiplantae; phylum Streptophyta; class Magnoliopsida; order Lamiales; family Oleaceae; genus Fraxinus; species Fraxinus baroniana. Next base: position 14,742 of record CAIGRO010167959.1, read on the forward strand.
CCATGTGATAGTGAATTTTGCAATCGTAATCTTTTATCAACTCAAGCGATCTCCTCTATCTCTTGTTCAACTCCTTCTAAGTGAAGATATACCTAGATTTTTGATTGATGGTAACCAGACTTTATGTTGATCTTGAAAATACCACCGAACCTCGAAATTGGTAAAACAAATCCTCAATTTTAGGGAGATGATATAGTAATCTTGTTTAATTCCTGATAGTCGATGCACATCTTTATTGACCTATCATTTTTCTTGACAAATAGTACAAACGCTTATTAGTGAAACAATATTTCACTCCCCATTTATATAGATAACTATTCACTTACATGTATAGAAATGAGAATTTGACAACTCGACCTAGACATACAATTGCACTTTTTTTTTCAACATGATAAAATGAAATAGTATTTTCATAATAAGGTCCCTATATATTTTAGCATGATCACCTACGATGTTCATATAGCATATTAAGACAAAATACTATATAATCAAAGTTCAACATATTTAGGTTACAAAAGTATCTATTATACCATTTCAAAAGCTATACATATACAATGTCTTCCCAAAAATATAATACAATAGATTTTAAGACCAAAACAACAGCCTACAAAATAATTCTAAAGGTCGTCATCCATGTACATTGAACTTTGGTCCCGTAAGAGCTCACGGCTATTCATGTCTTCTATGAAAGTCCATACTCACCTACAATGCAAGAATTATGTAAGCTAATGCTTAGTAAGTAAAAATCATGTATGCCCTGAGTATGAGTAATAGAAGTATATGACACCATGTCATTTTCTTAAAAACATCATGCTAAAATGCATTATATTCAAATATTTGTCAAAGTTAGCTCAAAATAATTTCATTTGAAATCTTTTCCTTTCATCGGGCCCTTGACTCACATACATCGGATAGAGCTTTGGGCAACATCAATATCAATAATCAACAGTCAAATGTCCAATGTGATATTGACACAATCGAGAGGATCATCCTCTTGTGACCACTAGAGGCACATCCCCTAACCGTCCATATGATCACCAAAAAATATCTCACCCGTAGCTTCAATAATCATAATATCACAAGGGCATGGTCAAGTACTCAACTCTTCCGTGATCACCAAAGGGCACATCCTCTGTCTACGCTTGCGATCATCCGGAAGTCTAACCTGTGATGCCAAAACATCTCACATAAGCATACCTTACATGCCTTGGTGCCCTAGTAGTTGTCAATTAAACATTCTATAATGTAAATTCATTTTTTCAATCATGTCTTGCATGTTAGAAATTTAATGATAGACCTATGTCTTGCATGCACGTTCAAGTGCTCGTGAATGGTAAACTCAATCACTATATTTCGAAGCCACATGATAATCGTCATATGATATAATGAACTTCTTATCAAGGTCATATAAATGTTACGACAATTTTCTATAGAATTGCACAAATATTATGTTCTTGCAATGTAGTTGTTAATGGATATTTTCTTACCTTTTTTTACCTTTGTGTGTGTGAGCTTTCTACAAAGTATGATTCAAGTCTCTTTTCCACTTAAGGGCAGCAATCAACCTGTACTACCATCTAATATCAAATATAGTCCTCAATTTCATAAGATTAACACACACAATTGTGCACTACAACCATAGATGCCAAGATAATCTAGATAAAATTAGAACTTTTAAGTTACTAGTCGCATTCCAAAACAGCACTATCACCCCTCTATTTTCCTACTTCGGTGTATCTAAACTCATATAATTGTATCATTAACGATCTAACATTTATCTAAATCAATTCTCTAACCTGTAGAGGCGATTATTGGACATGTAAAAGTTGAAACTATGAAAATTCTCAAATTGGACAGAATCTGTTTTTGAGTTGTAGTTGCTGCTCCGTTTAGTTTCATTCATATTTCACACCCTTAGCCTCCTTGAATCATTTCCAAATTTTTACCACACTTATATAACATGCAAATGAAGGTATTCATGCCACATATTTACCACAAGTATAGGATCTTCAACCGCAAGTTCAGTCCTTTTTAAAGAACGCCAAATCGGGCAATCTCCCTATGACTATTTCCAGTTTCCATTGTATTAGCTTGCACAAATCACAGATCTAAACTATTAGAAATCATTTCTATACTTATAAAACTTACATAAAAACATTCAATCGATAGATACAAGTTATACCCAAGGTATTATTCAAAATAAAAGGTTAATTCATCGAAATCTAGCAACCATCAAATCTTTGTCCATGTTGAGTGCATTCAAGTTCTTGTAATCAATTACCCTTCTTTTTGCCATCATAAACTCTCCAACATGATCTAAACAAATCCAGAGGTTCAAGAGGTTATAACTCAAAAATAATAAAGACAAACCTCAAAAAAGTGAACTAACTCAGTTGCCTAGAACATCCAATTCCAGCCTTTTGTTTTCTACTTCTCTATGGCGCTTTCTTCACTCCTAATCAATTCGGGATAAGTCGAAGGAGTTAATATCTTATGTAGGCGATAGATATATAAGTCTTTAAGGAGCTTGAGTTGTGCATAATGCTTAGGAATGAAGAAATTGGCTATAGAAGGAAAAGTAGCTCAAGCATGAGGTATTCTTTGTAGTAAAAATATGATTTTACACCTATCTTTGCAGGTATAAATCAAGTTTCCCTGACCTATTTTACTTGCCCTAAGATCCCAAAATATTTTATAGAGCTAATTCATTTACCGTTCATTCAATTACTTACTTACCCCGTTGACACCCGATTCTCGACCGACTTCAACAATTTGCACTTCAATATTTATAACATCACACGACCCTTATATTATTGCATTGTGATCAACCGAATAACAATTTGTCCCAAATATATTAAAGACTTGATTAGGGTTTAAGGTAACCTTGATCAACCGAATAATAATTTGTAACTTTACCAATAATAATTTTGACACTTTCAAGATTACAAATGTTTAACAAATCAATATCCAACATCTTGATTCACCTAATTTTCCACAATAGCTCAATGTAGGATTCACCACTGAGGTCGGTGAGGTCGAAGACTAACACCACATGGAGATCTTAACACATCAATGATCAAATGTACCTTATAAGACAAAGAAATTTTGAACTATTGATACAAATATAATGGCAATGTATACAGCAAGCAATACATGAATTATATTGGCCAAGTGTAAAATATTAGTTCAAGGAATTACACAATGGGTTGGATAAACCCTTTTTTTAACAATTCTTGTATATGTGCATTAGTTCTTGCAACTCTTTCAGCACCATTCTGTAAGGAGCCTTAGAGATAGATAGGTGCAGAGTCGGAAGTGAGATTGATCATGAACTATATCTTCTATTCTAGCGACAACCAGACAATTCTTCAAGAAAACTTTCGGATATTCTTACACCACCCTAACATTATTGACTAACAATTCATTGTTTTTTCATTTCTTATCACTTATATCAAGTCCTACACTATCTTTTGATTGTAAGATCCATCGGGCTTTCAAAACAAAAATGATGCAAGGTAAGGGTCCATTCCTAGTTATAGATAATTGGATTTCCTCCTCTTGATCTTAGGTAGAATTCTTTCTCAAAGCAATGAATTTTCGTATGGTTCTTGGATAGCCAGTCCACCTAAGAATCACGTTAAATTCTTTCATGTCTATCATATACAATGATCTAAGGTCCTGTTTGATTGCAATGAATTCCATGAAAACTATCACATTCGAGAAAAACGAATTTCACTTTGACCGTTTGATTGCAACTTCGAAATGAAAACCAAATTTCAATGTACAACAATTTTAAGATGTATTTTCTTTGTTTTCATGGAAAACGAATTCCTATGGATTTGGTGTGTTTTTATTTTCCAACTAACATGGAATTGAAATTCCTTTCCACCTTTGCATATCAAATGGACCCTAAATCAATTTCTATCCTTGCCATTTTAACTATGTGATTAGTGTTTAACAAATTCCCCAAAGGGATAGATACTACTAAGGGAAATGAGTAGATTCAACCATCACACTCAGTTTATGTATGAACTTAATGAATATAAATGAATTGAGTTACGCTAGAATCTATCAATATATAGGCTAGTAAGTCATATATTAGTACGTTACCTGCCAAAACATTTCAATTTTGATCCTCCTCCTACTCTATTAGTGCAAAGATCATTGCCTATCCCTCCAGGTGCATATTCTCGCCTCTGTAGTGCATTTCCCTGTTCTTGTTGTGTATTCTCTTATTTTGTTGTGCATTCTCCTATTTTTTTGTGCATTCCCTAGATACTTCTTCTTAGGGCAAAACATGGCCATGTGCCTTCGTTCTCCACACCGGAAACATACATTCATCCCCATAAGGTCGTGGTGGTGGTGTCGGTTGTTGAGGAAGTGGTGAGGCGGAACCGTAGCTTAGGTAAAAGTTCATATCATATAGATAAATTATTAAGTAAATTGTGAGTCGATCGCAATAGGTTGAGGCCATTCAGGTTGTCGGGGTTGTTGCGATTATTCATTTCTAGTGTTTGCTCTTGTGTCTCGAGGTGCTATAACCTTGAATCATACATAAAGGATATTAAGGATTGAATGAGTAGCAAATTTTATTACTTAAGTTCTTGAAAATTATTAAATGAAATGGATAAAGGAGTAACATATTTTATTCATAAGTTCTTAAAAATTCATAGATGAAAATGGATATCAAGGCGTACCAATCGTCCATGTTAGAACAAAAAATCCTATATCAAAAAGCAATATTTTATACATAACATAAATGAACTCTCTTCTTGGTTTACCTTAGGGTCCTCTTCTTTTGTGGAAAACATCATGGTGTAATCTATAATGTTACCTTCACTATCGACCTCTAGTATATATCTAGATGATTCAAGAGGTGGACCGCACATGCAACAATGGCGAAAATTAGGCTCATACCCCTCATGCCTCTCAATATCATCATAATCCTCACAGTTAATGGTCCACCTCTCCTTAAGATTGGCTATACCTGGGCAGATATCGGACGGCCGAACATTACATTGATCCGTTCAGAAAAATCCATCTAATAACTCTTTAGGGTCTTTAAGTGGAAAATGGCCTCATCTCTATGAAAAATGTGTCCATTAGTATCGTCCCTTTGTAGATCATCTCTATGGCATATGAATGTTGTATCAGGTTGTGGGTTGGGTCCTAATCATAAGAAGGCGTAGGAACCTTAAACGATTTATTCTCCTAATACTCTTTCTCTTAGTCGGACCGGGCCCTCTAGTCATCCACGAAAGACAAAATAAAATTAATCAAAACCTTGACTTGGAATTTTCGAAAATAAGACTTTTCTAATCTAGAAATTTCCTAATTAGAGTTTCTAATTGTAGAAATTCCCAAAAGTTAGTATTTACTTTACTAAATTTAGAGTGAGTTTGTTGTTCGTAATATTACTTTCTTTTTGTTGATTTATATAACATGCAACTAAAAGGCTTCTAGATGCCCTGGTAATGACCACTTAAATCTCAAGGTCTCCTTAAACAGTTTATATCTTTTTGACAAAATCTTTCAGTTTTCTAATCACAAATTCAAAAAAACTCAAACAATAAGTCGAAACGAAAGATATGAAAGTATATGTCTTCTCAATTGGGTAATCGGCACATTCTACTTAAATAGGTTTTCCGGAATAATAATCATTCTTATGCTATTCTAAATAATGCGCCATCATAAAATTTAAATAGAAATTCTAATGCTTAAACATAAACTTATTTCAATTAAATATGTGATTCCATATAATGTCTGAAATTTAACTCCACATTTTATACCGTGCATTTCACATATATGTAATTGCACACAAAAATTACGTATATTGCTTTACTTAATGCTTACATACATTCATAGTAAATTTAAGCATAGTACGTATCTTAATCATTTTCAGGACGTGTAAACATATTTAGTACAATTTATCTAGTCCAGGGAGATCAGGGCATGGAGAATGATGTAGTAAGGTGACATAAAATCATTTTAATTCTTATTTCAAGAATAATGACTTATATCTTAGAGATAATTATCCTTGGACCTATTGTTGGGTCATATTTGTTCAATATACTCAATCCCATAATAAAAAATATATATATATTTTTTATAAAACAACACGTGCTGTTCACGTGAACTGTATACCAACTGTGACGATCAAAGTCCTAAAATTCAAGTGCTACTAAAATCGTATTTGAACACCAAAATGCAATTTCCAGATATTAAAACTTTATTTAATGATCTCATAAAAATAATGAGAGTCAACCCATAACCTAAAATTTGTATTAGATAAATAAAAAAATATGTAGAGGTTTGTCTAAACTAATATTTAATGAATTCTTAAATAAATGAAACTAATTTTACTGGGTTTTCTTTTACTTGCTACTTCGCTAGCCATCTCATGTCTTGATTGTCACCAACCTTTAATTTTCAGAAAGGAAAAAAATGAGGGTATGATATAAAACCTCAATAAACATATACATAAGTGGATTAATATTTTGTACAGATTATAAGGAACTTCATGATACATATGGAGATACGAAAATTTATAACGAGCAAAAGTGGTATGGAATTTTCATGTGTAGCGCTACTATATTCTGGTTTAATCTTAGAACATATATAGCCCTATAATCAATGTTCCAAAAAATATAAAATATGCATATAATTTAATTATCTTGTAAAAGCACATATACAATTTTATCTTATTGGAGTGACGAGAATCAATAAAATGTATTAGGACTTCAATCCTTGACCCGCGTGCTAATGAATGTAGTATATTCGTGTTTGTGTGTGTGTATTTCAAAGAGAGATGAATGTGCTTGTGGATAGAACATAAGTTACATATTCATAGGCAACACTATGTTTCGAAAGTCCAAATCCAATGCAACTTTAAATTCTAAAAGTGTTAAAATCCTATCATTATCTTAACTATCTTTAAAATCTTGAGTAATTAGATAAGATAATGGATTTTTTTAAAAGTCATCCACACTTCCCTAGTGAGTTTTTAGGCTCCACCAGAGAAGGTCGATGGGGGTTAGGATTCTCCAACTATGTATATATTATAAAAAATGGACAATATACATGAAAGGAGGGGGCATAAACCCAACCTCGTGAAAGCCACATAACAACAAATATTTACAAATAAAAGAAAAGTAATAAATGAGGAAGTACTACTTCTCATACAATGAAAGGATACATAAATGAAAACTAATCTATAGGCCTCTAAAGTTGGGAAATCTATATCTGTCAATCTGGACAAGTGCCTGAATATGTCGAAAAAGGTTAAGTGATCCATACTAGCAAGTTGTGGCGCTGGTTCCAACCCTCAAAAACCAATAAATCTGTAACCTAGTTTTCCTCTCTGTAGATGTGGGAGATAGTGTTAAGGTCAAAAGAGATAAGGTGTCTGATCTGTCAAAAAATGCCTTCAATCGCCCATATTCCTCCACCACGGGTGATGCAATGAATAGCCGCACTCGAGTCTGCCTCAATCCCTTTGTTTGTGACAACCAAGTCTTATGGTAAAAAGAAGCCCGTCTAGAATAGGTCGATTCTCAGCCTCCAAAATCAGACAGGTCCTATAAAATGTGGAGAATGCTTGATACAACATCCAAAGTGGTCTCAAATGATGCCCCCACCACTAACAACTCCATCATTGACGCATCCATAGTGTTGATCTTGTGAGATTCCATTGGTGGAGTACACCACATAAATAAAATAGGTGGTGATGGGAAAGGGAGAGTTAAAGAAATACCGAAGAAGGGTGCAAGAGCCAAATTCCCTCACCAACGTATCTGTTGAAAAAGTCACTCCCGTATGAAGAAATAGATCGTGAGGTAAGCTCTCTAGATAATTCGTCTAGCACCAAAATATCAATAGAGGAATGATAATGCGAATGAGTTTATAGCATACGTATTATCCAGAATATCGCCATCCCTGGAACCTCTGTCTAACTCAATCAACTAGCTGAATAGGTATCTAAAAAATGTCCCTAGAATGTTACTATACCTAGTCAGAGATGGTACTGCCTGTGAAAATATGACTGATGGTCTCAATTTAGAACAACACTACCAGTGGGAAACCAAGCAACATCTAATCCTCCTCTGTATGACGACATCTAGTGGTATTAGATCCTACCATAATCTCCAGCAGAAGAATGAAACAGTAGGAGGCAGAATCTTGCTCCATAGTAAGTGGTATAAGTCCTGAGGCATCAACCCGTATAGACTAGTTGCCATGTTGACTTGTTGGTACCATCTGATGTGTTCATCCATACAATACGGTTTGAGGCATCTATACATAAAGGAATAGCCCTATTTGCCCAGCCATAAGTGGTGAAAAAGCCTGTAATAGTCATCAAATATCCCACCAAGTGTACTGCATGTGTTGAAATAAAGACACTAATTAATGTCGTCGATCCAACAATCGTGCTAGAAGAATATATGGCCTGCTTCAAGGTGCCACACAATGTGTGGCTTCATCCATGGCCCAACTAACTTTAGCATCTTCCAGGTAGGAGAAGCTGAACGAGAAACTGTTGAAAGTGAAGGGTATGTCCCCTTACAATATTTACCCAGTAAGAATGGAACCCAAATCAATCTCAGTGAAAGGAATAACCACCAGAGCTTCATGGAAAAGGTGTCCACCGCATCTTCTAATCTCCTAAAGCCTAGTCCACACTTCTTAGTTGGAAGGCAAATCTCCTTCCAACTCCTCCAATATGAACGCACCTGATCCTTGGAGTCCTAAAGGAAACACAAAAATAAGCTCCCCAATTTTTTCAGTTCAGTCTTGGGAGGCTACATAATCTGAAGAAGATAAAGTGTTATAGAGGAAAGAACAGATCTCTCGTGAAGCCCAACCTAATATCCCGTTTTTGCCTTCTGGATGAAGTCATCATAAAGAAAGCTCCTTGATCCCCTTATAAAAGGGAATCCCTAACTAAGTAAATAGTTGATTTTAATGTGTGAAAGTAGTCAGGATTTGCAGTCTTCAGATCTGAATATCGGATTCCCATCGGGCTAAAATAATCGCTCTTGTCTCTATTTACGAACCGACCAGAAGTCCTCTCATAATGCTCCTAACATTCAAGGACCCTCCTAATAGACTGTTTTTGACCGTTGACGAATATGATCATGTCATCAGCAAATGAAAGATGTGAGACAAGTATTACCTCCATGCCTATACCGTATACTACGATAAGCCTGAAACCATAGTGTGAGGAAGGAAAAGTAGTCTACAACAATAATGAACAAAGATGGAGAAATGGGATCACCATGTCTGAGACCTCTAGATGAGGAGAAGAAATCAAAGGGATAGCCATTTAGAAGTACTGAGAAATGACTCTCCGAGATGCACAGTTTGATCTTGTCAGTCCAAATCTGATCAATCCCAAAGAACTCCAATATAGAATATATGAACCCAGTCCATGCGATCATATGCTTTAGCCATGTCATGTTTCAGCATAGTATTCTCCCTCGTACTCTAACATCCAAAGTGAGAGTAGCTCTTGAGTCAACAATAAGTTATCCCTAATCAGATGACTAAGGATGAAACCAGTCTGCTAAAGAGAAATAGACGGTGTTTGGTGGGGATTAAAATTAGATTTTTAGTAGATTGTGATAGAAGTTTTTGAAATGTGTGGCTGAAAAGCTATGGGACCCGTGAAAGATGTGGTCAATGTGTTGCAATAATGAACTCAACTGAGTGTACTTATGCTTGGTGATGAGTTTATTGAACACCGTACATAAATTGATAGGCCAAAAGTCAATCTATTTGTAAGAATTCTCCCTCTTAGGCAGTTAAATGATAGAGGTAACACAAAACCACTAGCAAATGACCACCCTAAAATAAATCCAAGACTTCTCTGAACACATCACCCTGAATGATATCCAAATAATGCTGGAATAATAGGGCTAAGAATCCATCTAAATTCGCTACGCTATTGGCGTCAATGCTGAAAATTGCCTCCCGCACCTTAAGAATCAAAGACGCTGTTAAGTGCCATATTATTTGCTTATGTCACTAGTATGGGAATGATATCTGGCCGATGGGATCCAGAGGTTGTGGAGTAGCGAATAGGAGATCCTAGTAAAATGGCATCGGCTAAAGTCTAAATGTCAACGCGAGTAGCTAGTACTTCCTCTGCCTAAGTCTAGATAGATCTAATACGTGACCTGGTTCGGCAACCCTGGACCATCGCATGAAAGTATCGAGTGTTATGTTCTCCTTCACACACCTAACGTGAATAGGTCTTTTGCTTCCAAAAGCCCTAATCAATAGATAGGTCCGATTCAGATCTACATGTGTATGATGCAGTAAGTCATGAAGTTTCTGTATAGGGTCTTTATCATACTCTATCTCTGCCTTATTGACCCTATCCTTAGCGTCCTTCACTCGCTGAAAAATGTCACCGAAAATGTATTGATTCCACAAATGTAGCCCCTGTTTCAACTTGAAGAACTTCTCCAAAAGAGTAGCTATCCATGTAAGATAAGTAGGAAACTACCATTTAAAAGAGACGGAGGCTGAAATATCATGATACTTGGTCCATAAGTTGAGGAATCGAAAAAGCCTGGCCCCAACTCATCATCAAAAGTCCTTGTAGTAGTAAAGGTGAGTGATCAGATGAAGTCTGATTTAGATGCCCTGTAGTAAATTATCAACAAAAGGCTGCAATTGTAGAATCAATGAGTATCCTATGCAATCTTTTCTTTACCCAACCATTGGCCTGACCATTAGTCCAAGTATACCGATTTTCAATGAAACCAGAGTCCTCCAAACCATAATCTATCATCATATCAGAGAAATCAATAGTACCTCTGTTACGAGTGTTGTGACCATTGCGCTCACCATCATGTGCAATAACATAAGTCTCTACAAACTAGCCAAGGGTCATCCATATCAAGGAAAATGTGGTGAAGACTCATCCACAAGTCCCTCCTAACTGTCAGATCAAAGGAAGCATAGACAGGAGTCAAGTAAATAGGACATGCTAGTTTAGAATCCTCAACTCTAACGTGTAGAAACTAGGAAGGATCATCAATAATAGTAACAGTAGTCCCCACATTCCAGAAAGTTCAAATCGTATTTGACTCAATTTGAACTCCAACGTTGAAGCCATATGTTGTCCAATATATTCAAATCTATGCTGAAGAACAAAGGGCTCCAATTTGACCAAGAGAAAAACTTGATTGAAATGTATAAGTCTCTTCAGGCGTCAGTGAGTAGCTACACTAACTATACCTCTCACATTTCATATAATGACACTCATAAGGATGGAGAATATGAAGTGGTATCATGCGATCGACTCCTTGTCACCATCCTAGGAAATGGGGAGTCGGTAACTTTTTCGGTGTTTCTTCTGACCAACTAGAACAAACCATCATTCTCTGTTATCTCATCCATACCTGCCAAGTTGTCGGGAAAAGATCTGGGAAAAGGACCCTACTATGGACCTTGATCGGTGATGCCTCCACATTCTGATGTCAAGTAGGAAGAATAATAGTCAAGGGATACCGAGTCCTACCTGGAATAGGACTTGTAATATGTGCTCCTATAGTAGCTGTATCTTTTGAGTCAACTGGAATATGTCGCCTCTGAATCATATAATCCACAAGGGGAACAAAATATGAAGTACAAACTGGTCAGGTAGCCTAAGTGGCAACCAAAGTTGGAGTAACTATAGTGGCAATTGGCATCGGTATTGTACTATTTTGAGGAACAACTGTAGAAGGAGCCACATAAGGAACATCTGACTAAATCCGAGTATGTGTAAGAGATTCCAAGAGATAACATTATCTTTGAGACGATTACACACTATTAGTCTTGACACTTGGCTAGGGTTGGAAGAAGATGAATATAAAGGAGATATCATGGTGAATTTGGAGTTCGTGGTACAAAACTCAACATCAAGTTTCATCTTTCTTTCCTCTTTGTTTTCAATCCCCATGACGTTCGTGCTACAAAACTCAACATCAGGTTTCATCTTTCTTTCTGCTTACTTTTCAATCCCCATGACGAATACTTAATATGATTCCGTTTTGAGTTTTTATCATTGATATTCATGCTTTCATTTTCCTAGTTAGTTTACGAATGATTCATAAAGCATGTTGAGGCGAAGAAGTGATATACTTCATTTCATTCTTTCTAATTTCTCTTAATTTAATTAATTTCACAACCAAATTTTTTTAAAGTAATAAAATAATACTACGTCAAATTGACCTAACGTCTTTTTGAAATGACTTTCAAATCATTTAAAAATATTATATGATTTTATAAAAAGTAAGGCCCTGTTCTCTTTGTAGTTTTCAAGCCGTTTTCTGTTTTTAATTTTCCAAATCAGCGAAAACGCGTTCTCTACCTTATTTTCG
>CAIGRO010167963.1:0-14077 GCA_903798355.1 Fraxinus baroniana
TTCTTTTCAATTGTTTGATCACCATTGGTTTGCCAGTAGATTTTATTGTAATCAAGAGAGGCAATAGGGTTTAAACACAATATAATAAATATTGTAAGGTTCAATAGAGGATAAAGATATACATCTATACTTTATATGGTTTTAATATGTGTTCTAGTACATGTTAATGCATTTATCATGTTTTCATTTTTCATCGAGAGATAGAAGGGTCACGTGAGGGGAATATATTTGATCAATATTGATAGAGGCTTTCAATTAAATTAGTAACATTGACTAATATAAATGATTTCAAATTGTCAATTTTTATACTAAAAATGAAATAATAAGGATGATCGCTATCGAGAGAAGCTTTCAATTAAATTAGGAACATTGACCAACATAAATGATTTCAAATTATCACTTTAATTGTTACACTAAAAATGGAATAATAAGGGGGATTCGACATCTTAGCAATACATCTCACATATTTGAAAAACATATTTACTTACTTTCATTAGTTCGATTGATAATTTAGGAATTAGTATAAAAAAACACAAATTTTGTTTACTATTCGATTAAAGTAGCAAGTAATTTTAACTCGATCAAACACGTAGTCTTCTTGGGGTTGACAATCTACGCACTACTATATTACTTGACCACGATCCCGTACACTTTCGGGCTATAGAAACTTCCAAAGAAACCATGCAAGGAATAGACCAACTAGTGGACTCAACAGCCAGACACGAAATGCTTAGCTTCATGGATGACTACTTCGGGTACAATCAGATCCCGGTGTTCCCAGCTGATGAAGAGTGTACATCCTTCATAATGGACAAGGGTAGTCATGCCCTTTGGGTTGAAAAATGCATGAGCCACTTATCAAAGACTTGTCAATATGATGTTCGCTAATCTCATTGGAAAGAAAATTGAAGTATATGTGGACGATATGCTGGTAAAAAGTTTGAAGGCAGATGATCATGTCAAGCACCTCAGCGAGACTTTTCAAATATTACGGAGGTACATGATGAGGCTTAACCCCCTGAAATGCGACTTAAGAGTTGCCTCTAGAAAACTTCTAGGCTACATGGTCAATCAAAGAGGAATTGAAGCCAACCCAGAGAAGATCAAAGCCTTAATCGAAATGAGCTAACCTCAGAAACCTAAAGAGGTGCATAGCCTTCCTAGACGTGTAGCTGCTCTAAACCGCTTCGTCTCAAAGACAACGGACAAATGCCTATCCTTCTTCAAGATTCTAAAGGGAGGAAATAAGTTTCGGTGGACAGAGGAATGCAATGTAGCCCTACAAGAGTTGAAGAAGTACTTGGAATAGGCTCTCCTCATCTTCAAACCCGAGGCTGACAAAACACTGTAGTTGTTCCTAGGGGTAACCTTCGACGCAATCAGTTCAGTTCTTATAAGAGAGGAAGGTGGTCACCAACTTTCCATTTATTACGTAAGCAAATGACTTTTGGTAGTAGAGACTCGCTATCCAGACGTGGAGAAGCTAGCACTCTCCTTGGTGACAACTTTCTTGAAATTAAGGCCATATTTTCAAGCCCACATCATATACGTGCTAACTAATTTCCCTCTCAAGCAAGTACGATGGAAACGAGTTTAAGGACAAGCCTTAGCATATTTTATGGCAGAATTCACCCCTATTCCAGAAATGGAAAAGGAGATGGAACTCGTCGAACTCCCACACGGAACCTTTTTGTTGATGGCTCCTCAGGAGATACTGGATCTGGAGAAGGAGTAGTCCTCGTTAGTCCAGAAGTACATAAGCTTATTTGTGCCATAAAGGTTCAACTTCAAGGTACCAAAACTCAGCAGAATATGAAGTCGTCTTAGTGGCCTCAGATTGGCCAGATAAATGCAAGCAAATGACGGTAATCAGCAGCTACTCCAGCTGATAGTTAGGCAGGTCCATGGCAGTTTTTCAGTTAAAGATAAGTCTATGGTCGCTTATCTAAAAATTGGTCACGGATGTCATTCCACTTTTGAAAAAATTGAGTTGGTACAAATCCCACGCGTTGTCTACATGCGAAGAGGTGATGTGGGTCGAAGATACTCTACTATGAATGAAGCTAATAATAGGGTTCCTCAAGAACAAAGTGTTATTCTCTGAAAAAGAGAAAGCTTAGAAGACGAGCCACTCGCTTCGTTTTTCAAGACGATGTGCTATACAAATGAGATTTCTCCATGCCTTTAATACAATGCATAGGAGGAGTACAAGCCACCTATGTGCTTCGAGAAATTCATGAAAGGTTATGTGGCAACCACTAGGAAGGATGGTCTTTAGCACGAAAGGTGTTAAGATAAGGATATTATTGGCCTATATTGAATAAGAATGCACAACAATTTGTAAAGAGATGCGATAAGTGTCAACGTTTCGCAAAAACTCAGAGACAACCTTCTCAGGAACTTAATGTCGTTTTTAGCCCCTAGATGTTTACCAAATGAAGGATTGATCTTATAGGGAGGAACAATTTCAGCTTTACGATTATCGCCATTGATTACTTTACCAAATGGGTAGAAGTCGACTTTCCACAATCACTGAAACAAATACTTCTAAATTCCTGTGAAAAATATCATTTTTAGGTTCGAAATTCTCCATTCAATTGTCTTGAATAATGGGCGACTATTTGGTAACAAGAAGGTCAAAAACTTATGTGAGGAGTTGGGCATCTATATACATTTCTCCTCCCCACATCACCTTCAGGTTAATGGATAGGTGGAAGACTATCAAATACACGCCGAAAAGAAAGTTAGATGCTTCTAACGGGGCTTGAGTCGATGAACTACCTCAAGTCTTATGGGCCATCCAAACTATAAGCATAGGCTACATGAGAAACTCATTTATCTCTAGCTTATGGAGCCGAGGCTATGAGCTCAGTTGAAGTGGTCTGCTCTCTCCTTGTTAAATCCGTTTTAACGAAATATCAAACAATGAGTTCAGAATGTGTGGACTAGATCTCCTTGAAGAAATGAGGGATGATTCTTAAAAAAAATTGGCTATGTACCAGCAAAAAATGACTAGATACTACAATTCTAAAATTAAGAAAAGGTTATTTCATTTGAATGAACTTATGTTTTGGAGGTTGTTTTTATCTTTAAAAGAGCAGGGGTCTTGGTCCCAATTGCGAAGGCCCCTACTGCATCAAAGAAGAGGTTCGGCCTGGAACTTACAAAATCGAAAATATGGATTGAAAGACATAGCCTCATCTTGTAACGCGGAGCATTTACGGAAATACTACCAGTAAGAATGTAAATATACAATTTGTACAATTCTTGATTCAATGAAATTGACTTTTATTAAAGTATTTGTAAAGAAAAAGTACATCATATTGACAAAAGTTAAGGAAGAAGCCTATGCATAGATGAGCCGTCCCTATGTAGAGAAGCATGAATACTTCGATGAAGAGTTGGATACTAAAAGGGACTACATCCTTACTCGCAAAGTGGACAACACATGCCATTAACAACAAAAGTTGTTAAAGAAGCCTCAACATGGGTGAACCGCTCAACATCATGCTCAAGAAAATTATTAAATGTGTTTGTAAAGAAAAAGTACCTCCCATCGACAAAAGTTCTGGAAGAAGCATCTGCGTGAACGAACCATCCCTATGCAGAGAAGCATGACAATTTGACAAAGAGTTGGATCCCAAAAGGGATCATCTCCTTACTCGCGAAGTGGACAACACATGCCCTTAACAACAAAAGTTGTTAAAAAAGCCTTAGCACGGGTGAATCGCTCAACCTCATGCTCAGAAAAATTAATAATTGTGTTTGTAAAGAAAGAATACCTCCTAGCGACAAGAGCCTTGGGAGAAGCCTCTACACATACGAACCGTCCCTATGCAGAGAAGCGTGGGAACTTTAGCGAAGAGTTGGATTCCAAAAGGGATCACCTTCTTACTCATGAAGTGGACAACATATGCCCTTAACAACAAAAATTATTAATGAAGCCTTACCATGGACGAACCACTCAACCTCACGCTCAGGAAATTTTAATTGCGTTTGTAAAGAAAAAGTACATCCCAATGACAAAAGTCTTGAGAAAAGCATCTACATGGACGAACCGTCCTCGTGCAGGGAAGCGAGACTCTTTGACGAAGATTTGGATCCCAAAAAGGACTTCTTCTTACTCGCAAGTGGACAGCACGTGCCCTTAATACCAAAAGTTGTTAAGGAAGCCTTAATATGGGCTAACTGCTCAACCTCATGCTCAGGAAAATTATTAATTCTATTAAGCTAAATTTGTTCTTAATTTTATTAAATCATTTTTGTGAAAAATAAAAGAAAAGTACCTCCTATTAACAAAAGTCAAGGAAAAAGACTATACATAGATGAACCATCCATATGTAGAGAAGCGTGTGCACTTCGACTAAGAACTAGATCCCAAAAAAGACCACCTCCTTACTTGCAAAGTAGACATTACATGCCTTTAACAGCAAAAGCTATTAAAGAAGTCTCAACATGGACGAACCGCTCAACACCATACTTAGGGAAATAAATAAAAGACACGTGAACTACCAACACTTACACAAATTGCAAATAAAGCATGAGATCATATACAAATGTAGTAAATAAGCTCATATGTCAAGTTAGAAATGTAAACGACCTTCTCACACTTGTATAAATTTATAAATTTGAACAATGAATTGCAAACGTAATAGGTTGAGCATTGAAAGTTAGCAGAAAGTACAGAAAGTAAATAAAACATAAGTATATGGACAAAAAAAATTTATTCATTGAATAAATAATTACAACGGTAGGTCAAAGTCATTTACATGGAAAATGCAAATTGAAAAACCTATCAACTAAACAGGTGGCGGGGGAAGCTATAAAGAGAACTATAGCATTAGGAGCCACGAAAAGATTCTTCAACAACATCGTCCTCAATCTCGATCACGTGGCTACCCTATGTCAGAGTTTGAGGATCTTGTTTTCTCTCTTCTAGAAATTCTAACCTCAACTCAGAGGTATTGATGTTTTAGAGTTAACTTCAATTCATTCTATCATATCGGTGTAAGCATACCTCCGTCAGTACTTTACAAAGCTTTAGTACGCCTCCGTTAGGTGGAAGTTGGCAATGTAGTGCTTTACAACATCATCACCAGCAGATTGAGCATCTTGCCTCGTCGTCTCAACCTTCTCTATCAAGCCAGAAACTTTAACATTCAGCTCCCCCACCTGCTGCTTCAAGGCAAAATTCTTGTTAGCTGCCTTCTCCAATGCTTAACAGCCAGCTTTTGGTAGGCATTAGAAGTCTCCACCCGTTCTTCATGGAAGCCACTTTGCTTTGGGACAAATGGACTTCATTCTTCAGATTTTCAACTCTGCCAATGCTGAAGCGAGCTTAACAGACTTCCCAGCTTGCTACTTCCTTATTACCTTAGCCTTGGCCATGCTGGCTGCTTTCTCGGCCTAAGAGGCTTTATTTGCAAACTCTCTATTTTTATTTTGAAGGTTTTTAAAGAAGACTTCAACCTCTATAACCACTCTAAAGGCCTCTCCTGTCTGGTTGAACATGGTGGCGAAGAGGTCCACCACGTCGTTGGTCTCCATGAAACTCTGCCACATATCTGTCTAGAACTTGTGAAATGTAGATGTAGCAATTTGAGCCTCTAGAGGAATCATAGCTAAAACCTCTGGGTCTAATTCATTACTTCTTTGGGAGACTGTAAGTTTATGGCGGGTTGAGTCAGAAGCCGTCGACCCGCTCATAGTTTTTGCCTTCTTCGACAACCCTTGCCTTGAAGGCTTCACATCACTTGGCCTCTGTCCTCCTTTATCGTAACTATTGAAGTTGCCAACAATTTTTCCCAGTGGGAACTTCAGAATAAGGGGTGGGGTGGCCATTGGCCCACTCTCTCCGATGGTGGAGAAACGATGTTTCTTCTTGAAGACCTCCTCAACTATATTTTTGCCCCTGTCTTTCACGGTAGGTCGTCCTTCTCCCTGTACTACCAGCCACTCGGCTGTTTCTCTTAACTTGGTCCCTCACTTGTTTTTCTGTAATAGATGAGGGCTTCAGCCATTTCTTCTGTAGGTGGCAATAAGGATTGTGGCCATATCAGTGGTGGGTTGCTTCCTCTTTTCGAAGTTTTCTACAAAATAAAGAAATAAGGTCAGCAATAGTTTATACAAAACAACAAAAAAAACTTGTTAAAAATTGGCATTACCTCTTCGGGCCATTAAACAAAATTCATCGAGAATTGTTTCGAGTTGATTAAAAGGCCAAACTCTCGCGATGATGTAGGACGTCGATAAATGTCCTCAACAACCTCCAATTCACTTTGACTGAGTTGAATTTCTCTAGCGACCCTGCAAAACATCGGGAAAAAGGTTAAGATCAGAGTCATCATTAACAAATATCAAATGCAAATACAATGCTAAAGAGCTTCTAAATAGGAGGTTGGAACTGTCACGTGGGGAACTGTGTCATCCTCGCACTCCTGCTATTTCCTCCTCACCTATAACCATGTCTCCTTCCATCCTTTGATGGAGGAGAAAAGGCCTAAGACGACAAGGGAATTGGACCCCCATAGACATAATGAGTACCAACCCTTGAAATCTTATTTTTCAAGGACCCGGGGTTGGAAGATAGTTTGGAAGACATGGATGGGCATATCCTCTCCAAGGGAGGTCTCCTTCTACAAAAAGTACGTTCTCACTAATTGGGCCCAAGCATTGAGGACAATGTGTGGAAGCCAGCCCCTACAACATAAGAACGACTCTAAAGAAGGGGTCGAGAGGTAGACGAAGTCCCGCCTTAAGGAGGAACTTGCTGACGGTGACGCATCCCTGCCTCCAAAAGTAGGCATCTTTGTCAGGAAAAGGGGATAAAAGTTTGATGTCATACAAAATACATTATTTTTCCCTTAAGTTCTAGGTGGGATGCATTTACAATTGAAAGAATTTTGGCTGCCCCCAGCCACCCCATCATTTCTCCTACATTCCCCAGAATGTAAAGCACTTTGCTTAGCCCTAATAGCTCGAACTAGGTCGACCGTATCTGTTATTGTCACCCCCATCTCAGAAGCCATTTGTCTGAGATCCAAATCTCCCATCATAATGTGAAGATGCCATTGAATTTTGAGTTAAAGTTCAATATACTTACAAGTTACACAAGGAATGGTGAAGAAAAGTCACCAGAATTTGTAGATGTGAATTAATGAGAAAAAAAGAGAATAAGAGATTTGGAGGATTAGATTGCTGATTTCGTAAAAGGTAAAGTGATTTTGCTCCAAACTGTCATTTTTTTGGACAGAAACTCTTAATCCCAGCTGTTAGATGTTGATCTGGATCATCAAACCGTTCATTTGCAGTTTAAATCTCAGACAACAGTACATCAGACGCTTCGTCTTCTATGGCCCAGATCAGCACATCTACATCACGCGCTCCAATGCATCTAAATTTCATAGGATGCGTAAATGACAACCATCATTGCGCATTAAATGCAGTGAAGGTTGCATGTATAGGAAGACAAACCACTTCAACTATCTTTTCTTAAAAACGTACAAAACAGCAAATCATTTGAGGTGCAATAATTAAGGACGTCTTGTGTTCCCAACATTTCAAAAAACATGGTTCTCCATAATTAATGAGCCACAGCCTCGGCAAGTAGTAAAAGCACCTCTCCTCAACCGCTTCGGGTAAGGCTTCAGATATACAAAGCCACTTTGGAGAAAACAGCATAGGACAAAATTTGTCATACTGACGCTTCTCCAATTTATTCTAAAAACACAAAAGTTATAAGGTACACAGCTTCGGTCAACATTGATAAGTAATTCACGCAAATCAGCTACTTTCAAATTCTAATTATAATATAAATATTTATACTTAGACTTGGGGACTATTGCGGTGTGTAAAAATCACCCATAACAAAAAATCTCATATAAGTCCTTGCATTACATAAATAATCATGCCAGAATTTGAGGGACTATTATTACACCTCGCCACCGAGAGTCCATTCAAGTGCTACGTTGCAGTCCACATGGAAATGAAAGCTACAAAGACCTAATTGGTCAAATGCAAAAAAGTCAAACAAAGGCTGAAACTCATGTGTCGAAACACTGCCTAATTGGCTGAAGCTCTTAAGACGAAGCGCTACGTAGAAATCAAAGAAGAAGTTGAAGCTCTTTACATAAAAGACCACCAAAACGAAATTTCCTCTAGTTGAAGCCCTCAGTTCATCCGAATCTTTTAAGCAGAAGCTGTCCCCTTACAAGATTTGTAGGCAATCTTCAGGAATAATTGATAAAACGTTTGTAATAAAAAATGTCAGGTGTGTCGCCTAATGTATAGGGTGGCTGAACCGTTGTCAATATATTTAATGTATGATAGACTTAGCGATGTGAGGCTTCAGTCAATGAGATGAGACCACATAGTTTTGATATGACGATCACCATGTCGGCCAGAAATCTATAAATAGATGGTATTTTGAATATTGATTCTAATATAAAAGAACACACTCAAGAAAATACTCCGAATATACCCTTTTGCTTTTTCTACATCTGTTAGTTTGATCTTAGGTTATTGACACTTTGTTGGTGATCATTTGTTAGTGTGATCATCTTAGTCATTATTGTCGGTGTTCGAATATTTTTGTCTCGCGCCGTAAAACATCTCCCGCGTAATATGCTCCCTTTCTCCAACCAGTTTTTCGATCAAAACACGATGGATATTACTTGAGTTGGCGTGAGTGAACCCGACATTTATTGTCCACGTTGACGTTACGGAAAACATGGTTAACATTTAAATCTTTTAAAATCTATAAAATTTTAGTTGAGGACATCTCGAAATGTTGAGATACCTCGCAAATAAGAATGAATTATTCTACAAATACAAGAAAAAAAAAATAGAAATTATATAGGGTAGAACTTGTATGGATTTTTGTCATATTTCACAAGGTTCTAAAAGGCGTAATGCGTGGCGATGCATGGAGGCCGAGTTATGTGTTAGGCGAACTTAGACGAGGCATATGCGTAAAAAGACGCTTTCTTATTTTAATATTATTTTAATTTTTATTTAATTAAAAATAATATTTGCTAAACATTTAAAACAGATTTATAGGAACTTTATACATTTTTTTTTTCAAAATTTTCAACAAAAATATAAGTTTCAAATTTAAATACAAAATAGTAAGTAAATTACATAGGAATTTAAATTTTATCTAACTCTTTATCAGACTCCAATTCAGTAACCTCTTTTTCATCTAATTCAACAACCGTGTCTTCTGATACAAAATCATCTTCGTTGGACTTCCTTATATCATTTTCCACCCCATTATACTCCTCATCATCACAACCCTCTTAAGAAATTATCTACCATAAATAAGATTCATTAGTCACTTGACTTNTTAATTTTAAATTAGGGCAAACTAAAGAAATAAGCATTTAATAATTTTTAATTTCAAAAAATTATATATAAAAAAAAAGTAATGCGCGCCCTGGCGCAATAATTGCGTCTAGGCGTGTTTTAGCGGTCAACAATTGTCGTTGATCGTTAAATAAGAAGCTAACCCACTTGGCTTGACGTGTTCGTCACACCTCACGCCAAGGAGCGTCTAGGCGAATGCCTAGACGCGCCTTTTAGAACACTTATATTTCAACGATTGATGTCCGTCTAGACGCGCTTTTTAAAACACTGATATTTCAACGACAATTAACATCATCCGTATGATTGATGTGAAAATTTTCTACGCCTACAGCATTGTTGAATAAGGATATACCACATACTAAACCTTTCTTGCCTCGCAAGCAAATGTACTCCTGGTCCCACCCTTATCCAATGACAGCGTGGGTACAATCACTTCTCTAGTTTCCGGACTTGAACTGGCTATTAGGAAACAAATTACCGCTTTAGTTAATTCGCGACTACATATCCGCCAACCAAAATACCCTAAGCTAGTATATAATAACCATCACGATTCCTCGTCATACTTATACATCGCCGCTTTAACTTTCTCCTTTTTAACTCGACGGATTTTAGCAATTTCTACTGCCCTTCTTGTACACTTGAAACCTAACACGAAATACCTTAAAAATCTTCACTTTGGGAGCTTGGATTCATAGTTTTCCTCCGGGTTGAAAAGGTTATGAGAATATTGTGTGGATTAATTATTTCTTGGATTATATAATTTGTTTGATTATGACGCAAATTTAATTTTTCTTGCTTTGGAATTGTGTGAAATTCGAGCTATTTTGTATCTCTTCAACTGTATGTGAATTATTGGTCTTGAAACCCTAGTTTTCCTGATTCCCCTATTTTGATGCTTATCCTTTATATATTACTCGTTTTTGAGAAAATTGTATTTTTCCGTTTTGTAGATGAACATTAGGGATAAGAAAAGTAAACGAATAACACAATTATATTTTTATGTATCTTTCCTGCCAAAATTGTTGGTCTTTAAAACTTGTCTTGAACATGGAAGACTTGCCTAGTAGTTATTAAGTTTCTAGGTTCTGTTATCGTTTCGTTGTTCTTTACACCTTTTAATAATTTGAATTGTTACACTGATGTTTATTTCTGAGAGTGTTGTGATGTTTTTGGCTGCAAGAAAGTCTGTGCGCTAGTAAAAATGAAATAAGGAAATAGCAAGGACTCGTTCTCACTTGTGTGTCTCTTTTGAATCAGTATAGTTTTTGGCATTGAAGTTTTGTAAGTATCAAGATTGGGTATTTATGATGGATTTTATTGACCCGCTCCTCTTTATTCCAGATGGCGGCTAAACCCATTACAAATGAAGTTATTGCTCTTACCGAGAAGAAAATAAACATGACATTAGGTGGGAATATTGACATTCGTGCATCTTTTGGTTCTTATTGTGGTTACTTCTTGTTCTTATTGTGGATACTTCTTGTTAATAAGTTAATTATGTTTTTCGATTTGCATCACAGATGATATTATCAAACTGTCAAAGACTAATGTAACGAAACCTAAGAAGCAAAGAATATCAGTAAGAAATGCCTCTTGACTTTTAGTGATTATTTGCTTGCTTGGCATGAAGCTCTAAATGCCAGATTTTAATATTTTTCTAATTGAGTCGACAGAATAGGAACCAAAAGTTTGTTAAAAATGCTGTCCAAGATAAATCTGCTAAAGTTCAGAGATTCATGGACACAAGGTCATCTCTTAGACAGGTATATTTCAAGCAAAATATTTTTTCCCTTCTTTTTGGGTGAGAGGTTGAAATTGTACTTCTTCCCTTGCTTTGCTTCATTTGGTATTTTTAGTTTATTATTTTTCTTCTGATAGGGTGCACTTGCTCAGAGGAGGTCAAACTTTCTGGGGAATCAGTTTCCTTTGGCAACAGAGGCTGCAAGAAAGGCTGCTGTTGCCCCTATTAGTAACCGAGCTTTTAATAAAAGCAGGCCTGTTAATGTGAATAATCCCAGGTACTACATCAATTGCTCCTGGTTTATAGTGTTGTAAACCTGTTTTCAAGATTATAGAAGTGCTGGTTGATGTGTTTATGATAGTAATTCTGGTCTTAGGTTAATGTAATTTGTGTTGACTGATGTAGGTAATCTGTGGTTCTTTTTTGATGAATGCGCCATTTGCCTCAGCTTTGCGTGAATTTTCAAAAGCATTTGGAGCTCCTTTATTTGTTTGGGTGGGAGGGCATTGTCTGGGTGCTTATGTGTGTTCAATGTTGAATTTTTGACATGAAAGGATATCCTTTACGCTGTGCTATTTCTCCATGCTGGAAGCTGGTTTTTGATTGCATGACATATAGAAAGTTTAAAATTACATTTTGGCTAGCGGTTGAAGCAAAAGGAAAATTGCTTTGACATCGTAGTGCTGGAGAGTAGATTTGACTAATGGGGGCTAACTTTGAGAAAAGAAGGTTGCATGCACGTATTAGCAATTGCAGTGGTGCTAGTTGGCTGTCAATCAAACATTGAATAGATCATAGTTGTGTATGCATCAACTGCTGTTGTTTTGGCATTTCTCTGAAGTTAGCTAGCATTATTCGAAGATCTTTGCATGTCAGTTGACTCATTTTTAAGTTGCATCGTAACTGCAGTTGTAATTCCTAGGTGATTCTCCGAGAGTTTGTTGTTTGGACAATTTTTTGGCAATTGATACTCCGATTGGCATGCAGTAAGTCCAGTTGGTTACCTTGTGCCATTTGTCAATTGTGTCCACAACTGTGAATCCTACATGATTGGAATTGAAGTTGAACAGAGGCACGGATTGCAGCCTTCTGTAGGTGTTAATATCCCTAGGGTCTTATTGGACACAGTGATGATGTTCGTGATTTGTATGAGTACTGAATTATGCTTCCTGCAGTAAATATTTGTACTTGATACGGTGTGATTAAAAACAAGTCTTTGAGACCCCTGAAGGCAACTTGTGCCCAAGATGATCAATTGGACTACATTTTGGAGCTACTAATTGTACAAGTCATCTTGTCAAAGTAATCTTTTGCGAGGTTTAGAGCAGAAAGTTCTCTTGAATTTTGTAACTGTTGAATCACCTGATGTATAGGGTGAAGTGGTTCTTTGAATCCGGCCAAAAGTTTAGGCACTTCTGGGGGTTGAAACCTTATTTTGTAAGGTGTTCAAAGTAGTTTTCATTGTAATGGAGCCTATTTTCTCTAGTATTGGGTAGAGCCAAAATGTAAACATATAAAAGATGGAAGTGCATTGCCTTGGTCCTGGTATGACTTGTCTGATCCTTCTATTTTGGTCAAATGACAAAATATACAAAAGCAACGGTAAGGGTGTATTTGAGCCATATTATTTTGGAAGAATGTATTTTGGAATTGTAGATTGATGGAGAATGTGTGGTTGAAAAAGAAGGAAAAGTTATTGATGTGATTGAAAATATTAATTTATTGAAGAATTTGTGGTTGAAAATGAGTAGAAGATTGAGAATGAAAATCTCACTATGTACCAAATGAGAGAATGTGTGGGTGAAAAAGAAGGAAAAATTATTGATGTGATGGAAAATATTATTTTATTGAAGAATGTGTTGTTGAAAATGAGTAGAAGAATGAGAATGAAATTTTTAATGTGGCTCAAACAGGGGCTAAGTATTCTTAGGATGTTTGCAACAAGTATTACTTGAATTTGTCTAATTAAACCTGCTTCTGGCCATTGAACTGACATTTTGATTTCATTTCTGCAGTTGTAAAATTTTTATACGTGTTTTATGTGCGTGCAGGGGTTGGGCACCAGCTATTCAAAAGAATGCAGCAAATGGAGGTGGCTTTATTGAGAAGGTATCTCGTCATTCTTTATGCGTGCAAACAGTTGGAAGAGTATTTCGTTTCTGGTCATTGTCATAGTTGGACTCTGTCTTAAGTTATTATTCAGTAAAAGGTGCAGGTGATTGGCTTCCATTTCTCGTAATTTTTTTTTCCCTTTCTCCTCTTATCGGCCTCTGGAGGATGGTTGGACTACGGGATTTGCAGATTTTGTCAATTTGCAACAAAACTCTGTTTTGAATGGTTTGATCATACTATAGTCCTAGTTTTGAAAACCTGCAGTTTTGCCAAATTTGCAACATAGTAGATTTGAAGGGTTTGAACATACAGCCGTCCTAGTTTTGAAAACCTGCTGTAAAATTGTGTGTTGCCTGAAGAAATTCTAGTACATTAGTCAAAATTGTATCTGCCTTGTTGAGTTGCCTAAATTTTTGTATAATGGTGTGACATGTTCACATGCAGAAACAGCAGCAGCAAGTGAAGATGGTCACCAAGCGGAGGTCTCAAACGTTAGACTCACGATTTGCAAACATGAAGGAACAAAGGATGAGGGTCTTTTCTCAGCAGAATAATGGACCGAGAAGAAATGGAGGCGGCCAGCCTATGGTGCCTTNGCAGAAACAGCAGCAGCAAGTGAAGATGGTCACCAAGCGGAGGTCTCAAACGTTAGACTCACGATTTGCAAACATGAAGGAACAAAGGATGAGGGTCTTTTCTCAGCAGAATAATGGACCGAGAAGAAATGGAGGCGGCCAGCCTATGGTGCCTTGGGCAAGAGGTCGTTTTGGCAATTGATACTTGCTCTGATCCAGATTTGGGGCTGACTTGACACTTAGGTTGCACGTGGAGAAATGCTTGTACTTAATTTTTTTTTTTTTT
>CAIGRO010167969.1:0-38420 GCA_903798355.1 Fraxinus baroniana
CTCGGGCTCGTGCTCGTCTTTTGACGAGCCCGAGCGACCCGTGGATCGCTACAGTACGAGCCGAGCGGGCGAGCCGACGAGCTACTCGGCTCGATTGCCACCTCTAAAGACTGGCATCCCATTATTTGGAGGCTTTACATTTCAAGGGTATCAACTTAATAAAGGCCTCATGAATAACACGAGACAACCTCAATAAAATAGTGATCCAATAGAAGACTAATAACTGATCGAATAAATATCGTATTTGAGCCCATGTCCTTGGAAAAGAAGATTTTGATCCATGGTAACATCAATTTACTATTGTGTTACTCTCAAACTAAACTAAATAGGAATTTTTCATAGTCCAATCCTCAATGAAAGTGAAAAGATAATACTCAAGCAGTAAATTGTAAATGAAAACAATGTCAAATATACTCAATAAGGTCGGATCCTCTCAATGTGAGAGGTTCTCTCATTATATAGAACTAAAATCACAACTAAGCGCCCGTTTGATTTCCATTGTTGATAACAATGTAGAAAATATTGGAACGTTGCTACAGTAAAAAGCCTGACGAACACTGTGCACGTATGCTCCATGCAAGTTCACCGAAAAACCATATTGCCCTCGTCAATCTTGCTTTTCACGTGGAAGACTTCAATTGACAATTTCAAAACAAATAAAAGGTGGTTTGGTAATTGTACACATATTTGAATCATCTTTTGACCACTTTGGCAGGACATGGAGCATACTTGATGTGAAAGAAAAATGAATTCTTTGGGCAAATAATGTGTGTCAAACAGGCGCTAAATATGGTATATATCAATTACAATACTCATTGATGGTAACCTATTAAATATAATAATTTTCCTTATATTCGAGCTTTCCTTATATTCCACTGACATTCTCATGATGCTGGTAAAAGCATCAATTTACAATCATGAACTGGCATAAATTGGGGAACAATAGAGTGTATTATTGAAGTGTATTAAAAAAATTACTCTCTAAATTTAAAGATGCTTGCAATCATGAACTGACATAAATAGGGGCAGAATAGAGAGTATTATTGAAGTGTATCAAAAAATTATTTTTTAAATTTAAAGATTTTTATGAACCATAAATTCTACAAATAAAATTATCGAGGCAATGCTTATATATAATGAAATTAATCCTTTCAAGCCAGGAACATAATATCTTGTTTAATCACCATAAATTCTACAAATAAAATTTTCGAGGCAACGCTTACCAAAACCTCAGATACTGCCAGGGAAGCATATTGTCGTTCCCATGATAGAATGGCTCTGCAATTAGTAGGTCAACCTGCAGACTAAAAGGTGTCATTTGTCGAGCTCTAAGGCCAACCACAATTGCTTTAAGAGCATGTTTAGCTAAGCCTAAAAACGGTAAAAGTACTTGATCAGAAATAAGTAAAGACTTAACTAAACATCCCCAAGAAAGAGAACGCGTCTGTTTGGAAACCAATTATAAAATCTTTATAATTGAAATTATCAACCAAACCAACTTTTAAGAATCGTATTCCCTGACGGACCTTGACATTTGTGCAGACCAAAACTAGAATTTTTTTATTTACCTACTGTGTTTTCCCCTCAAACCATTATTAAGTTAACCATAGAAGAGATAACTCTTAGGGGCAGAATTGTCAAAATAAAAAACTAAAGACTTCAAATTTTAGTTGGTCCCCAGCTTTGAAAAATGTGGACTGAGGGCTGACACGTATGTGAGCCTGTAGCGCACCCAGATGCACTATACGCCACCACGTGTGGGGATTATAAATCTTTTAATCAAATGTTTCCAAAGCCTAAAAGAACTTTCTCGAGGTTAAAAGTGCTTTTGTATCAAATATTGGTTGTTTGGCTAATGTCACAAAGTACTTTTTGACGGGGAAAAAAAAAACATCTTTAAAATGCTGTCTTAGAGAAGCCTAAATCATGAGCTTCTCTTAAAAGCTCTAATTGTGCTCTCACGGGAAATTGTAATTTACATTTAATGAAGCTTTAAAATTTACAAAATACACATTAATATGTGGGAAATAAAACTTCAAAACTTTATAACCCAATTAAATAAATATAAAATTTATCCAAAAGCACTTTGAAAACAAACAATCAACGGCTTTTTAAAAGCTCAACTACCAAAACCTCTACTCACAACAGCCGTGCCAAAAAGACCCTAACTTAACATATTTGGTAAACAAAGTTACTTAAAAGTAACTCTTGCAATTTTTTAGGCTTAGCTAAACATGCTATAAGTCAACAAATATATATCGTAAATAAACAATAGTTAAGTAAAGAATGAATTATCCAATTTTGTTCAAGCAAACAATTGTTCCTCGGCACAAAATCTTAATGGGAGGTATACACATTGCTCTATTTACCTTTCTCTGATAGGACTCATTCAGAGTCAACTGCAAGTTCCTCTTCTTTGTAACTTCAATGCAATCCATGCTGTAACCATTTGCAGCAGCAATCGTTTGCAAATACTTGGCGCCCTTATCTTGTAGTCCCGGAAACAATGATATCACACGTGAAGCTTTGTCAAGACGAGCAACAGCAATTGTTAAGAAAAGGCTATCATCTGCAATCAGACATAAGGGATGAAGTTTCTGCTGCATCTGCAAAAGAATACTCAAAAGGTGAACCGGAGGAGAAAACTTGCAGTAACAAAATATATAATCAAACAACTCAATATACTATTGTGTTGAATCCAGCTGCTGTGATTACACCCCCTTATACATATTCACATAAATGCACTGGAGAGATTAGATTATAACAAAATATGGAGGATTTGAAGCATTTGCAGGACATCAGGATGTTCAAATGTGGAGAGACAACACAAAGAAAAGAGTTAAAATTCACAGCAAAGATAGCAATAGTTAGTTTTGTCAGAAATTCCAAAAGGGCTTATGTATTAGTTGGATAATAACGGTAAAAAGCATTTATTATCCCACTAACAATTGGTAAGTAAAAGGACATTGGGGTGGGTGGGAGGGGGGGTGAAGCAACATCAGGTGAAGTGATAATGCAGAAGGTCAAACGAAATGCGAGGTACCTATGACTTCCTCAAGAAAATTTGCATAGATGAAATTGTCGTGATAGAAAGAAGTACTCAGAATGAAATAAATATGAGCCCTGCCAAAGATAAAATGATCTTACAGCTCTCTCAATGGCTTTCAACATTGAACATCTCCAGCTATTTTCACCATATATTGCAATTCTTTCTGGTGATAGAAATATATGACGATCTTGACTGCATGAGTCAAGATGATTAACCTCTTTATTCTGGGATGAAGTCTTCACTTCGTATGAGATTCTAGTTTCAGTATGAAAAGCATTCAAATGAACCTCTTTGTCCTTGCATACCGACAGGCCTGCATCTGAGGTGAACCAAACAGTTTGTTTCCAATGGTCACACCAATTATCAGCACCTAGAGATGAATACGAATAAATACAAGAAAAAGTTACGATTTACAGATGTCTGAAATTGTGCAGAGGCTCAATGATGATTATCAAATTTTAGAACAGTTTTTCCCCCTTTCTTTTTTCCCTTTTTTCCTTTTTTTTCCAGCCCATTATTTTTGCCAATCAAGAATAAATTTCTCTCCATCCCCCCTCTTATTTGCGGACATCATCCCTCATTTTCCTCCCTTGAGTAAGATGAAAAAAAAAGTATAATTTTGAGCTTTCGTACATAAATACTTTATATAACTAATAAAATCAGTACTAGGTGTACGCAAGCAGTCCTGTTGATTTGAATCAATAATCCCACTAAAATACTTTCTGAGACACATTGAATGCAAGAGAGAGAGAAAATAACACAGAGCCTTGACTTACAAGGGAAGGAAGATCCTATCTTTTCCACATCAGAAGAGCTACCTATCCATCTGGGCCCCGTGGAATAAAAGATCGTCCCTTCACTATCAAGTTGAAGCAACCACCTGAAGGTTAAAAACAAAACATGTATTTTCATGATCATCCCAGAAGAAATGCAAGAAATGACCACCTCTGCACCAAATTATATACCATGAGATGATAGCATGAATAGTACCATCATTAGTAGCCTTTATGTGCAGCTCGGTTTCCCTAAAACTGTCTGGCCGTTTCCAAAAGTCAAAATCAAAAATTTTGAAGGGTTCTGACAGCTGAATGAAATAATAAATTGATTAATTATTAAATGCTTCAACATGCAAAGGAAGATTTTCTAAATATACATATCTTTAGTACCAGTTTGATCTCTTCTTTAATCGCGTCACAATGCATCGCATGTTGTTGTTTGATGCATAAAACGGTATCCATGCCACTCGGAACAAGGTGAACGCCATCTGATGCTTTTGCTTCTCTATTAACTAAATCATGCAGCTCCCATAAGTAAGTGCATTCTACCAGCTGAAAGGGCATTGAAAAAAAAGGTTAGAATAGTCAATTGTTCAAATCAAAATTGTCGGAAATAGTTTTGATTACATAGGAACCTGAAACTCATTAAATGCAAAAGTGACTGGCATAAATTGGGGCAGAATTCATATTTCAAATTCAGTTTTACAACAGATATATCATTGAAAATTGCCTTGAATTCTCTTGTTGATAACTGATAGTTTTCTATATTTTACCCCTTTGGAAATCTTTGCTCCAGCATTCTCTGAAAGACTGAAATTTAATCCCCTGTTTCTTCTTCTAGATTTAGCTTTCTCCAACTTGATTCTGTTTTAAGATTCATTTTGCTTCACAATCTACCTAAACTCTACAATCACATTACTAACACTTTGATACCTGCTAAGTGCTAACATAAGCATCAGATGTAGGTAACCTCATGGTTCTGTTTTGCAGGTGTAATAAGGTGGTGTTGCAACCTTGGACACAATTTCTACAGTTGGTGAGGTCTCAAATCTGGGTATATGATTTTACATCATCATCAAGGAGATAAACAAGCAGTTATGATTTTCACAACACAGCCAAGCATCGTGGATCATGGACCACAAGCCATGGGTTAGAGCAACAACTTCCAGAAATACAATTCACTAGTACTAAAGCAACTACAGTTGTTCCTCAAAAATAAAGACAATGCAGGATATTATGATACAATGCGTAGTCTTCCAAACCAGAAAGTGTTGAAAAGACGGAAGGCGATCAAGCATCCATGGTAGGTACAAACAAATATATTTACAAAGCTTGAAACCTTTTGTAAGTCACCTGGCCATAAGTCGTCGCTCGGTAAGGTACTGTTTGAGGATTTTCCACCAATAGCTTCTCATGAGCATGCTGTAAAGTTGGAATTAGCCCTTCTCCCAACAACTCTGAATCTAAGATCTCACTAACCTGCAATTTAAAAATAAAAAACTATTGAACGTACAAAAATAATATTATTCTGCTATGCACATGAGTTCTACTTCAAGAGTTCTAATTTCAGCTAAACTACACACTCACTTGCATTTGAAATGGATTGCAGTTTTTAAAAGGAATCGATTTAAGGTACACCTCCAGAACTACGATGCAAAAGTAAGACAAGGGAAGCCGAAAATAAATACGAGGAATGACATCCATACCATTCATCAAGAACAGCAAAAAATAGCACTATAAATGTAAAACAATAGTCCCAATTGTTCAGGGAAGGGGAAAACAATTCTCGCATATCTTCTTCCTCCTATTGGACAAAAGTAAAAGAGTATCATCTTCTTGTATGTTTAAGGTAAAAGGTCCTGAATGAGCATGAGATTTTGTGAAACTACAGAATGCAGATATATTGAAGAGTATCAATTGGTTTTCATAGGTTTATGGACAGTATAGATGAATACATCAGATATTTTGCGGTAGAAGTATTTAAAATTAATATAATTAGGATTTCTTTCAAGTTATTATTTCTTCTCTTTACAGTCTGAGTATCCCTGCAAAAATCATTGATGATGTATTCAATTTACCCCGTTAACACAGTATGCTCATCTTCACTCAATAGCTACACTGATTTTCTGTGGCGGGGAAAATCACCAAATGAATATCAATAGCTCAAAGTCAACGCAAGCATAAAATATAGGTACTTACAAGGACATCTGCACGCGAAGGGATATCCAAGCCAATTTCCAATTCATCTGACCTCTTATTAATGATGCGTATCTTCCTTTCCATGCCATTGGCTCGGAGAACTTTTCGCGCCAATTTCACCATGGGAAGGTATGACTCACATGCAGTCACCATCCCATTCATACCAGAGCTCTCCTCTGAACTCATTGCCCGAGCTGCCATCATTGATAACAAGCCAGTTCCAGCACTGTACGATAAAGACCAGACTAGTACATTTACCAACAACTAAATCATTAATAATATCTATGGTGTATTTGGCTCTGGGTAACCCACATTATGCCAGAACTACATTAAAAGCATTTAGCTAACAATGCAACCTTTATGTTTTAATCTCCACTCCTAGCTAATACTAAATATTATCTACATTTCAAAATTACTAACTTATTTTACGCTAACATTCGAATAATATTTTAATTGAAATAATCAATCTGCCTTTTATCTTCACATTACTTCGTCTTTTTGTTCTCTATACAGTATAAACTCCCGAAGATTGATACCTCGGTAAGCAACTACATCGTCCTTATGTATATCAGGAAGAGTTTTTCCAGTAAACAATACATTACCAATCAAGAGTGAAATAATAAATAAATCAAATTAGTCCCATCAACTCACTTTATACAAATAAGATCAATAATGAGCTAATTGTATGAAAGTATTTTTAAGTTGAAATATATTTTAAAGTACCCAATATCAAGAACGTGACAAGGTTTAGTGATGGTCTTTTCAATTGCTTGACGGAAGGCTTTATTTCTCGGGGCATCATTGAGCATGTCGAGATACGACGTCATAGCGAGGAGGGACTGCTGGTTTCCAAATTCTGCACTTTCGTTTTCTTCTTCTTCTATAACTACCCATTCCGAGTTGCCAGTGAGTTGGTTGAGTTTAAGCTGGAACATTCGCTGAGTCGACCCGGAGGCGGAGGAGGAACTCATCTTTCTACCGGCGGCGGGCGTGGTGGTTCTGGGGTTCAACTGAGAGAGTGAAAAGAGGGCTCTGGAAAGTGTAATAGCGCGATGGCGGAAGCGGGAAAGTATGGGTTTACAGAAGACGAGGGCATTAGACATGGAGCGTGGCCGATTCGGACACTGTCACGGCTCGATGTGCAAATGTACCTGTGTTTATAAATCGAATTTATCTAGATCTACATAAATATGCACACAAAGAATGACATAACGTGAGCGGGGTAGACCCCACGTTACTATAGCACGAACCCCACCTCACTCACATTATGTAACCCCATATGTGTATAATTACGTACCTATAGCAAATCTCTTATAAATCGGTAATTTTTTTAACTGCACATTTTGCACTTTTTAATTTAATTTATTATTCATATAATTCGTAAATTTTGTAGTTTATAGTCTAATTAGATTATTAGTACCAACTCTAGTGACAGTATCACGAGATGTAAAATGCATCAAGCTTATTAGGATAAAATGTATCTACGTTTGATTTTTAGAGTGCAAAATATTCTTGCGTTTCAATTTTTTGCATTTTCACCCATATTTCTACGTTTCATTGCGAAAATCATTATTTTTATCTATTTTCTCAATTAAAAGCTGTGAAATGACGAAAATATCATCCTATTTAAATAAACAAAAAAGAAAAGAAAAGAATAAAAAACAAATTAGAATCATAGTCCCAAAATTTCAAAAGATTACAAATAAGTCCCTAACGTGTAATTAAAAATCCAACATACGGCAAAAACTCAGGTCAACCACCACCTTTGAACTCTAAAAACTCCGTCCAACCACAACACAAACCATCGGAACTCCGTATCATTGGACAGCTCTCACTCCCCTCTATACATACCACCCAGCCACCAGCCCTAACGTCACGAAATTTGGTCGAAATTGATGGCCAAAGTCTTCCTCGTGAGCACTTACTATCCATGTTCAATCTGTCATATGGAGGCTGAATTGTTGAAGACCCATGGATGGAATTGCTGCGTTGTGATCAGATGATGTCAGAATGGGTGGTTTGCGATCATGGATCCCACCATTGATGTCGAAAATTGCGATTGAAAGTTGCTTTTTTGCTTGATTCTAAAATGGGGTTGTGAATTTTGATTGTGTGGATTTGTTGATGTTGCAAGACCATGAATAAGTGCGCCTCTGATAAGTATAGTCAAGCAGTATGAAGGAAAGGGCATGGGTCTCGTCGGAGAAGGTGATGTAGTCGATTTTTGTGATGACAAGTTGCTGATTTTGGCCAAATTTGGTGACGTTATGGCTGGTGGCTGGATGGTATGTGTAGAGAGGAGTGAGGACTGTCCAATGGTATGAAATACCGATGGCTTGGGTGGTTGGCCGGAGAAGGTGATGTAGTCGGTTTTTGTGTGACAAGTTGTTGATTTTGGCCATCGATTTTGGTCAAATCTGATGACGTTAGGGCTGGTGATTGGGTGGTATATGTAGAGGGGAATGAGGGTTGTCCAATGGTATGGAGCTTTGGTAGTTTGAGTGGTGGTTGGTCGGAGTTTTTAAGGTTCAAATGTGGTGGTTGACCTGAGTTTTTTACGTATGTTGAATTTTTAATTATACATTGGGGACTCATTTGTAATCTTTTGAAATTTTGGGACTATAATTCTAATTTATTCTTTATTTTTTCCTTTCTTTTCTTTTTGTTTTATTTAAATAGGAGGCCATTTTCCTCATTTCACGGCTTTTAATTGAAAAAATATATAAAAATGATGATTTCCACAATAAAACGTGAAAATAAGGATGAAAATGTAAAAATCTGAAACGTAAGAATGTTTTGCATACTAAAGACTAAATGTAGATACGTTTTGTGTTAACAAGCTTTAAAATAATTATGTTTTAAATTAATATTTTCCTTTTATGTAAAATAAAAAATGTTATAAAACAACTTTGAAGAATAGTCTTAACGTGTTTATGGCTTTATGCATAAACCGGTGGCGCCTGTTAAAGGTTGTTATACCTCCTCTTCAATCATTTGCTTCTCTCTCCAACTCTTGCTCTTTCTCTCCTATTTCTCCCTCTCCTCCTCTCCTCTTCCTCCTCCTCATCTTCCTCTTCTCCTTCTTCATCATCTCTCTCTATAACCCAAGTAGCAGTTGAAGAAATTGTTTTACTTTGAAAATTGAATTTTGTTGAACTCTGAAGAATTATTTTGAATTATCACTGCTGGTTTTTTGGGTTTCGACTCAAAGTTTTGGTTCAGACAAAATGGCTGTAAGTTTACCATATTTCTTTCTGGTTAATGTTGTATTTACTGTTATTAAGATTTCGGAGCGTGATTTTCTTACTGTGTTTCGTGCTGAATTCTTGGTGCAGCCTGATTTGATCTCTCTATGTCAGGAAATTGTGTTTGCGTTTTAAAACTATAAGAATTCTGGGTAGGTTATATTTTTGCTGTTAAATTGTTTGGTCTCCTGGATGGACAAAAGAAAGATAATTGTTCGGTCCGCAAACACATGATAACCCCAAAATCAAGAAATAACCGTGTGAAAAATAAAAGAACACAAAGATTTTTAACCCACTAAAGAATACGATGTTTACGTGGTTAAACGCTACCCATCCATTTAGCATCCAATGTAGTGGATATGGCTCGAATACTAAAATCAATGTCAAGAGTTTAATTATTTACCGAAAAATCACTCAGATTTCTCTACATCGTTCCAGGGCACAAAGTACTCTTCACTAAATTTGATGTTTCTTGTTTTGTTTGGTCATTTGAGGTGAAGTATTTCGGATTCTTCAGTTCAAATTCCATCATTTGTTAATTAGAAAGAATGTTTTATGTTGATTCTCTAACTTTAGTAGAGAGGTTCAGGTTTTAGACGGGATTTAGTCTTTTTTATGACTAAGTGAATATCTGCATCGACTACTAATCTAAAGTGTTTCTTCTTATTGTCGATGCAGCATTCAAATGTACCAAAATTTGGCAACTGGGAAAGCGAAGACAATGTTCCCTACACAGTCTACTTTGATAAGGCAAGGAAAAATCGAGGTGGGAAGATGATAAATCCGAATGACCCTGTGGAGAATTCCGATCTCTTCCAGAATGCTGATTCTTCACCTCCAGATCAAGCTCCAGCACGGCCCCCTGCTCCCCCGTCAAAACCAAGAACTAGACCTGAGGAACCAAGGGTGAGCAGGGAAGAAGCTGATTTCAGGCAGTTCAGAAATTCTCCAGCCCGGAGTGAAAACACAGGTCAGAGGACGTCTAACGAATCAAATTATGCAGGCCGTGGAGTGAGGTCTGGTGGACATAGGAGGCCAAGTACAGGTTCGGAGCACAGCATTGAGCGGTCCCCACTTCATCCACATCACCAGGCCAAGATAACAGGGAGAGGTAGTGGATCTCCTGCTTGGGATGGAAAGAACTCATATGACAACAGTCACGGTACCCCTGGAAGAACCCGGTTAAAGCCGGTTCAAGCAGATGAAAGTGTAAGTGTTCTCAGCGATTTAATTGTCTGTTTTTCAATCAGTACGCAGTTATTATGCAATTGATCGCTAAGCTCGACTGGTTGCCACCATTTAATTGATTGCATTGCAAATGACAGCCCGATAGAGGTGCTGCTGTTCCAGTATTTGGCGAATGGGACGAGAATGATCCTCAATCTGCGGAGAATTTTACTCACATTTTCAACAAAGTGCGAGAGGAAAGAAATAGCGGGGCTGGAAATGTGTCGGGCACTCCAAAGCATCCATCTTACGGCGCTCAAAATCAACAGTCCAAGAATCAAAAGGTTTGTCAATCATGTTCACTTTTCAAGCAACTGATGGCCTCTTAAGTTCTTTGATTTTGAGTAAATTTGATTCAGCCTTATCCTTCTCGTTTCTTTTGTGCAGACGTGCTGCTTTCCGTGGTGTTAAATCATGAAGATTTCCGATTTCCTTGGAGCTTTAGAGCTATGATGAATATGTAAATAGCTCGGAAAGCTCTTCCGATGCAGCTATACTGCATTTATTCAATGTAATAGTGTGTGCCTTGGTACAATAATACAAGATCTTCATAGATTGCTGGTTCATCATTTCTGGGCCATCCACTATTTTCATTTTTCCATTTGGCTCTTTTAGTTTCCTGTGTTAACTTTCACACCAATTTGAGGAGTTATTTCCTTTATTTTCTTATTAATTATTTCATTTCAGAAATTATATTATTACTAGAATTACTAAATTATAAATTATATTTAATGAACTAAAATATAAGGGTTTGTTTGAGCCACATTATTTTGGAAGAATGTATTCTGGATTAGTAGATTGATGGAGAATGTGTGGTTGAAAAAGAAGGGAAAACCATTTGTGTGATGCAAAATATTATTTTATTGAAGAATGTAGTTGAAAATAAGCAGAAAAATGAAAATGAAAATTTTAATATATATCAAAAATAGGGGCTAAATTTAAAAAAACATTTATTAATGAGTAATTTTATTTTACTGTATTAATTAATTATTTCTTGATCAGAATTTAAAAATATTAGCTAAATTAAAACAAAAACAAATATAAGTAATAAAATGAATTAAAATTTTGTTGTATGCACGGAATAATGAAAAACTTCAAAATTAACCAATTAACCAAATGAATAGTGTTACATCAAATTTGGTTTTGGTATAACGCTATTCATTATACCGAATTGATGTGGTGTTTTTTTGTACCATTGAAGAGAATTTTCATGCCAAATCGATTTGATGCAAGTGACTCATCATGTTATGTTTGGCCTTCATTTTAAAAAAAAATTTATTTTCAATTACACGATTTCTTTTAAGCCCCTGTTTGTCTCCTATTATGGGAGAAAGAATGGAGCTTTGAATAGTATTTTTTGGGTTTTGTGTGGTTAAAATTTAAAGAAACTTTATTGATTTGTGTGTAGAATATTTTATTGTGTGAATGTATGGTGAAGAAATGATACCGTAGCAAACAATTTAAAGAGAAAGAATGGAGCTTTGAATAGTATTTTTTGGGAAATGTGTGGTTAAAATTTAAAGAAACTTTATTGATTTGTGTGTAGAATATTTTATTGTGTGAATGTTTGGTGAAGAAATGATACCGTAGCAAACAATTTAATTTTTAAAGGATGACAAACACACCTTAATCATACAATCTTGAAACACTTTTAAAAAATTGGGCCATTTCCGTAAACGCCTATTTCGCATATGCGAAACCTTAATTTCACCGCCAAATGTTGGCGCTCGTTAAAAATTTCGAAATTTTCATTTGAAACTTCAAACTATTCAAGAAAAAACTAAGCCGATTATTCATACAAATTCAAAACCCTCTCTCTGGATTGGAAAATAGCAGGACAGCCGAAGTA
Organism: Fraxinus baroniana; assembly: GCA_903798355.1. NCBI lineage: Eukaryota > Viridiplantae > Streptophyta > Magnoliopsida > Lamiales > Oleaceae > Fraxinus > Fraxinus baroniana. The sequence goes on from CAIGRO010167969.1 coordinate 12,346, forward strand.
GAGGGCCCAGAAATTCTCAATCTCATCTTCAAGTACCTAACTTAGGGCTCAGGTATCTCTTCAAAACGCTAATTGCACTATCTTATTCAATTTCAGTAGATCCGAACTGAATTCAATGAAAGAATAGCATGCTTTTTGGTACTTTTGAAATCCCATAAACTTCCATGCTTGGATCTAAGTGAACGATTCAATGCTGAGGTGGAGTTTCACCAATTCGTGATTGCCCAGTTGTTTTTTTTCAGCGAAAAGTTTGAATTTTTAGTGAAGTTTTGGGTATCCGTTTGAGAAATTATGGTCAGGGAGCAAAGTATAGAGTCATTTTATACTCGGCTACGTGAATCGGCACGAGCCTCGGCTTCCTCCACTCCTTTGCTAATTTTCCCCTCGACTTCTGATGTCGATTCGCTGTGTGCTTTGAAAATAATAGGCCATGTTCTTGAATCCGATTCGGTTAGGTATGCTTGCTACCCAGTTTCGAGTTTCAAGGAAATCCACAAGTATGCAGGGCCTTCTTTGAGTTCGTCCTCGGATGAACCCATTACAATTTTGCTGATAAATTGGGGGTGCCATAGGGATCTTAGGAGGGATCTTGAAATCGGTCCCTCTGCACGTGTTTTTGTTGTTGATAGTCATAGGCCGATTCATTTGCATAATTTGAGCCGCCAGAATGATCGTGTGGTTGTGCTTTATGCAAAGGAGGATGAGCACCAAGCTGATTTGGCGTATGATTTCGATGTGTCTGCTTTGGCCAACGAATGTGATTTGAACAGTGACAATGAGTTTGAAGATGATTCAGATAGCGAAGATGAGAGCGATAGTGAGGAAGAGGATGGTGGGGGTGGGACTCGAAAGAGGAGGAGATTTTCGGAGGAAAATGAGAGCGATCCAGTTAAGCTTTTTAGAAAGTTGAAAAGAGAATATTATTACATGGGTACCTTCCATGGGAAGCCATCAGGGTGCTTGATGTATGAGCTATCTCATTCATTGAGGAAGAACACTAATGAGTTGCTTTGGCTGGCTTGTGTAGCTTTGACTGACCAGTTTGTACACGAGAGGTCAACAGATGAAAGGTACCAGGCTGGGGTAATGGAGCTTGAGCAGCACATCAATAGCTCGGGAAACTTGGATGCTATTACCTCGGTGACTCTCAAGGATGGCACAAAGGTTAATGCTCCTGATAGTTCTCGAATAGCTTATGAGGATGAGCCAAGGTTGATGTTATTGCAAGAATGGAACTTGTTTGATTCGATGCTATGCTCATCCTACATTGCAACTAAATTGAAAACTTGGAGTGACAATGGGTTGAAAAAGATGCAGCTTCTTTTAGCTCGAATGGGATTTGCACGGGAGGAATGCAAACAGAAGTTCCAATATATGAGTGTAGAGATCAAACATAGAATGAAGGATATGTTTGAACAATATCTACCGGAGTTTGGGCTTACAGATTTTTATTACAGAGGTTTTTTGCTACTTCATGGGTATAGCTCAAAAATCTCTGCTGCAGATGTTGTATATGGTGTGACTGCCCTGCTAGAAGCATCTCTAGAATCGGATGGCTCCTCCGGTTCGAAGCACTTTGGAGTAGCTTATGATGCCTTGTCCCTAAGCAAACTGGAGAAGCTGGAAATGGGAATGCGACAAGCTATCAAGGTACAAAGGGCAGTTCTTAGACAAGGCAGTACAGCTATAACCAAGAAAGGATCAATCAGAAGTGGAAGTAAATTCCGGTGGGTGAAACTCGAAGATTCAACTGATGCCGAACTCTTATGCCACCCTCAGGCTTTAACTAAATTTGGCTATTTTCTGATGGATGCTTTACGCGAGAAGGGAGCAAGAATGAAGCCTTTGGTCTGTGTATGCTACACTAACGAGCGAAAGAAGGTATTGATAGTTGGGGTCTGTGGGAAGCCACGGCTAGGTGCAGTTCAAGGAAATGCATTCGGCTTGGCTTTCAGAAGTGCTGCTGAAGATACCGGAGCTGAGTACTTCCACGAGCTGTTTGAATCATCATGGATAGTTTTGGATGCAGTAGCTGTAAATTCATTCATGATCAGGTTGACAGAGAAGCTTTTATAATGAACTTTACCAATCTAATTTTTTCTTTTACTTGAACTGTAATTCTGTCATTCATGGATGCCTGTATTTTTTAATTAAGAAAATATTTCGTCGATTAGTTCTAACTTTGTCTGTAACGATGTGAGCTAATAACATGATTTGAGTCGTGAGTTATCGAAGAGTTGTTTGACTACTTGACATGGAAACAAATTTCAGTAGAGTGATTAGTGAACTCTTTTTTCGTGATTGAATCATCTTTCTTTCTCTTTAAAAACTTTAAATTGCTTATTTATGTCAAATAAATTATTCTTAGTTACCCCAAGGTAATTATCAATCGAGCCTATGCTTAATTATGTAAAACACTGAACAATATTTTTCTTGAAGATAATCTTACCAAATTTTTTATGCAGCTGTAAAAAACTAAGAATGTATTAATGGTTAATCACTCTTTCCTTGTATAAATTAATAGCATAGCTATAATTTAAAATCAAAAATATTTTTCTTACAACTCATGCAAAGATTTTGTTTCCAAGTTTTGATTCAAACTTTTTTAAATTTAAAAGCCTAAATATTTGCATAGGGTTTTTGTGGGGTTTTTCAAACTATGGATTTCTCTATGATTCGTCCGAAGCCTCCCGCAATGAAGCCTAAGCCGCCGCCGCCAAAGGAACAGCCACCTTCTTCAAACCCTCCACCAGCAGCACCAAAAGAACCACCGCCGCCGCCTCCACCTCCGCGTCCACCACATCAAGAAATGACTTGTCATCATGGATATGAACCACCACGCATGGGGCCATACATGGAAGAACTTGATAGGTCTTCGCGTGTGCACCGATTGAGAAGTATTGAATATACAAATGCTAGGACATGGAGGGCTAACTTTGGTGGATATTATGATGATTACTATGATAATCCTTATAATTATGGTCCGTCGGGCCATCAACCGTCCAGGTATATGGTGGCGCCGCCGCATTCACATGACTACATGTCACCACTGCCACCTCCACGGCTTGGTGTTCCTCCACTAGATCACTACCATGGTCTTCCAGGGCCGCCACTAAGAGTTCTTCCTCCATCAGATCACCACCATAGTCTTCCAGGGCCGCCACCAAGGCTCGGTCTTCCTCCACCAGATCATCACCATGCTCTTCCAGGGCCACCACCGAGGCTTGGTTTTCCTCCACCAGATTACCATCATGGACCGCCACCACCGTCCCCGTATTATCATTCACAGCCACACTATGGCTACTTCAGTGATGAAAATCCCAATGGTTGCAAAGTAATGTAACCTGATAATTTTCTACAGGTTTTTTAAAGTTTCAACTTTAAGTTAATTCTGGTAGGAAGATACTTCTCAATTTTTCACTTTATGTTCTTCATCTGTCAAGTAAAATAGAAAACATTTCTTAATTTTTTTTTTTACATAGTGTTTCGTCATTAATCATGGAACCGATTGTGTATGTGAATGCACTTGCTCGAATCTCAAGCATTTCAAGCCCAGTTCGAGACCTATAATGAGAACGAGATGATGATGAATGTCAAATGAGACCATAGTCTTCAACTATAACACTTGCTCGCATTTCAACTCTGGCTGAGCTCGTCTTCACTCTTTTGCATGGCCTCAAGTCGAGGGGATACATGCCATTAGTCTCATTAGGGATAAGGCAAGGAGTTCCAGCTTGATTTGCTGTTGAACCGTCAGAAAATACTTCAAACACCAGTATTTACATATATTGAGATTAGAACCACTTGGAGAACGAGAATTTTAAGGAGATCCAATGATAAACTTCCTTAGCTCAGTACAAACTACATGCACAATTTAAGGTCACTGAAATTAATCCTCTCGTTCCAAATGTGAAAAATTGAATTTCAAGCAAAATCCACTAGAAGCACCCAAGAAAGTACAAAAACAAGAAACGAAAAGAAACAGAAAGGGAAAATGTTTCCAGGTGATAAGATTAGACTGCTAAAAGACGTGTAGAGTAGAGCTAGTTAAAAAGCTCGTCTTTTTGCAGCTTTCTTTCTCCACTCTGTGCGCCCACGATTAATTTCAGAGCCATTGGATAATCTCAACACATGTAGAAACTGAAGGCAGTCCTTTTCATCTTTCATACCAGTAGCAGATCCATTAATTCCCTCGAGCTCTACAATTGCGTTGTCCACTATTGACTCAGGACTAGTCAAGGAATCGACCACATCATCCCGTTGACATTCACGTCTGTAATCTAAAGTAATAGTCTGCAGTTCGTGAGTGTCAATTATCTCTTGAGGCATACTCTGTTAGACAAATGAATCCTTGATTAGCAATTAAGTATTCATATCCAAAATATAACAAAAAGGAAAAACAAGGATGGTGAAAAAAGGGGCCACCAAGATAGGAATCTAATTGGTTACTATAAAATTGAAGTTCCCTTTACGATGCAATATAGCATACAAATCCATCTGGAATTATAAAGAGCTCAGAAACTGATGTTCAGCAAATATATTAAGGATATTTAGTTCTCCAAATTAACATGTTGCAACAATTATCAAAAATGAAAAAAATAAAATAAATAAACTGATTCATTCCCAGTTTCTAACTCGTTAGATCTAGTTACACTAGAACTATACTTCTATGCATATCCAAGTGATGATAACTCGATGCAAGAACACAGTTAAAGATGTACTGATGAAGTTTTACGAACCTCCAGGACCCATCCAATGTATGTGACATTGTTTACATGCTGGTTCATGTCCAGATCCGCTCGTCTTGGCTGCAAATTAATAAAAAATGTTAAAACTACTTCAAAGTGAAGCTCTGGCATACATGAAAACAAATTGATCTTACCACAAGCCCAATTTTAGAGTACTGCACAGGGTCCTCTAGTTTCGCTATTTTCTTCAGGCTAGCATTATTCTTTTCAGGAAATGCTAATCTGGCATCCACAACAAGCCAGTGGTAAAAGTACATGTTAAGATTGGTGTAGGATGCACAAAAAGGTCTTATTTTAGGACAAGGAAGTGTAGTAGGGTAACAAAGCCATTCGTAGAGCAAAAATAAACGAATTGAAATCAATGTAGAATACAGAAAATTCATTTGAACTCATTTGCTGGTCTTCATGTTAAAATGATTTCCAATGTAATCCACACTATTCAAATTGACCATTCAACTTTAGTCGAAATAGTTGTAGAACAAATACAACATCGTTGACGTGCTTTTATTTCTAAATTTATATTGATCAGTGAAAAAAATCTGAGGCAAGTGTTCGTGATACAAGTTTCAAGAGTCCGCCACAGATACTTCATGCATTTAGAAGAGCGGAAGTAACAAAAAGAAAAGCAAAAATACTCCTAAAAAGGGAAATTCAACTCTAGTATCAAGTAAAACACATTTTGGGAAGAAAGATATCCCGATAATCTGAACAATGAGAACTAACTTAAACTCTATGAGAAATTGGACAAAAAGCAGCAGGAGTGGCCATATCATCCAAAAAGTAAAGAAAATAAAAAAATGAATATTATGTCATTTCTTTAGAATAAAGGACATTATTGTTCCAATCACTAGGTGAAAAAGCCTAATAGTAAACAAAATACCAACCTAAGTGTTTTGGGACAATAAATTAGTAATTCATCACGAACATCATCAGTAACTTTCTGAAGACGCCTCGTGTCTTGGTTCATCATCACCCACTTGCTGCAATGAGAAGTTGTAAAGGTGATTCATTTGGAAGTGCAGAAGAAAAGATCGAACAATTACACGAGAATTCTAAGATTAATGCAAGAAGTACAGCCTTCATAGATGAGCTTAACAGAGGAAAGCATAACATGTTATGTTTCAGATCGGCACATCTTCAAATAGCAAAATCAAGATCATGAGCCCTCCATCTTTTATAGAAAATGAATATAGTACTCAAACTATTCGTGTCCACACTTACACATCAAAGTTACTATCACATGCCAATTCCTGGGAAACGTACGGCAGTGTTTGCATAGTTTGTCTGAATTGTTCACATTATATATGCTTAACACTGTTTAAACTACCAAGTATAAGAACCTTTCCAGATCTTAGATCTTAAAATTCCCACATGCGACCAGCAAGCTTCCAATTCTTCCCTCTGCAGTTTCGAAGTGTCTGAAGCTATTATGTGGCACAGGGGTTACATCTTGTAGGAAACATAATAATATACTACTTCCTTGAATAGCTTGTAATCACAATCTCTTCTGAACTTCAAATTATATTTTAGAGTTTGGAAAGTGAAGAAAATAGAAAATATGGTGACACAAGTGAAGATGACTTCCTTTTCTGGTTTTGGCTACTGCATCTATTTTTATGGGCTGCAACTTTTCTCCTGTGGATATTGGGTTTGTCAGACTCCATTGCATATAAGAATGTTTACAATCATTGTTGGCCCTTTAATCATGAATGAGCTTAAAAGAGATATTCAAGATCCGATTACTTGTATGTTATTTGTTGATGACACAGTTTTAGTAGATGGGTCCAGGTAGGGATCATAAGTTAAAGAATGGGAGTGCTTTGGACTCTAAATGTTTTAGGTTTAGAAGACAGCAAAGAACATAGAATGTCGGGTCAATCTGCAAGAGGTTTTTGGAATATACCAAATACAAATGATGAAAAGATTCTTCTCAAGCCAAGCAAGAGGGGGGGGGGGGGTGTTTAATTTTCCAACAAATATTACATATTTTAACAGCAACAGCATAAAGGAAGAAAATCATCAGTCAGTGTCAATACTCACACAACTAAATAGTTCTGCATGCATCTGTTCAGTATAAGTTTAGAAAGTTGTGGATGCATGACTACTTCATGTACATGAACAGGCTAAATAGTTTTTGTTATATATTTCTTTAATTGTTCTACTCTTCACAGCTTAAATACATATTGGTTAACCCTAATACATAAAATATACCTGGTAGCCCTTCCAATGACTTCACCAGTAGCATAATCTTTGAGAATCCAATCACGTCTGGTACCAATCCTTCCTTCACTTTGGCACCATGTCTCTATTTCAAGCACGTCACTCCTGCTCACAAATCAATATATGAAATATAGATAAGAACATTGTCATCTCTAAAACTTGAAATCAACATTAGGATGTCAGAGCTATTTACACTACCAGGCAGGGTATTTATAGATTTCAATGTGCATACGAGCAGTCACCCATATGAGATGCAATTTTCTCATGGTAAGTGTAGTTGCAAATCCATCAGTTGAAAACCCAACACTTTGAGCATGGTTGCAGCCAACCTCCTGCACAGTTGATTTTGATAAGAAAATAATGGGAGATGAATCAAGGAAAGACCATAGCGGCATAGCCGCAGTATCAACAATAATGCACAAAATAGAGAATCTCAATATTCTTGGCAGAGCACGTGATACGATTTTCCATTTCTTAAGGCATAACTATCTGAAGACTTGAAATAATAAAGAAAAAAATGGCAACAAAGAAAAAGACGAGGAATACCAACAAAGGCAAAATTTGTGAAGAAGAAGGAGAAAATTGTGAAGAAGAATAAGAAAATGAAAATGAGAAAGACGAATAGTCCAACAATTAAAGGAAGCCAGTAGAATGCAGCAAACAGCATTTTGACAAAGCAAAATTAGCAAACAGAATAACTATTAGGCAGAAAACAAGTGAAGCAAGAGTACATACAGATATTCGATTTTGACTTTATTTTATATCAGTTTTACAATTAAATGAGATTGTTTATGAAGAATTAAAACTAAAAACAGATTCACATTTTTCAGAAAAAAATGCATATTGCCAATTTTCACACTTTTGATAGCTACCAAAATTTCTATTTTCTAACTATGTAAATTCACATGTAAAATATGTCTTGTCATCCACAAATTAAGTCATCAAAAAAATTTAAAATATAGATAACTAATTTTTTTTCTCCAAACTTCAGAAAACAAACAAATTTGCAAAAACTTTATACTTAAGCTTGATCTAAATCTTCCCACTACTCAAGTAGCTTCCCCATCCCCAGGCATGCATCGTCAAATCCACATCACAAACGGCATAAAGCTCCAATTTTTATGCTTAAATAGAAGCATACTGAACAATACAGAGCTCCAATTTTTATGCTTAAAATAGAGGCATGCTGAACAATACAGGTGGTAAATACCGCATAAGGGGCTGTGAATTGATTTTAAAACCGTTGAGAGTCAAATGAGATATACTGTGAAAGGATAAATTTGAAAAGAAAAAAAAAAAAAACTTTTTAATTTTTCCAAATAATGCCAATTATTCACACTTTTGGCTATAAAAAATTATACATAAACTGAGACATGCATTACCAAATCCACGACTAGAACGCCATAAATCTCCAATCTTTATACTTAAAAGAAGCATACATGAACAAATTCACAGCCAAACCTCCGCGAATTTAGTCTTTAACTTGTTAATTTAGCAAATTTACACAAAAGAGACGAGCATTAACGAATCCACTTTTAAAAGCCATGTAAAAAATTATATAAAAATGTATAGACAAATTGCCAGCAGTTGGAATGCAATTCTTACAATTCAATCCCTGAATTACACAAACCTGCAAGAGATTGGCAATGGTTTCAACGGTAGCAGTCCTATTAATTCCAACCTCATAGCACCTCACTATGAACCTCTCTTTATACGACAAGCCGTCCTCAGCCAAGCTGCCAAGTCGGAGCCGATCCGCCAGTGTCGGCTCGTGGCTCGACTCCTGCTGTTTGATTTTCGCCTCGCCAGTGGCCACCGCCAGAACCCTTGACAATTGGGCCTTCCGAGCCCGGCCAAAAGAATTGTACGACACGAATCCATTCCCCTTTTCATGGCGAATTGAATTGGAAAATCCGAAGGTGCTCCGGTTTTCGTTTATGGAAGCATTGCATGCCGAAAATGCCCCTCCTCTCAACAACATTGTGATCTTTATTATCAAAATTTTCACTTTTACGAAGATTTCACGCCACAGGTATTTGGTGTGTCTTGAGTTTTTTCTAGTGCTCGTCGATGGGACCGAGGAAGATGAAGTGGGGTCTACAAGTGCTATAAAACTGGGCTTGGATTTTTAGGGAAATTACGGGTTTTACCACCTGACAGCCTAAGAGAAAGTGGATTTTGGCGGTGGTAGTTTGACGGACACCACAAACAAATATGCAGATTGAGAGAGAAGTAGAATTTCCATTCTTCTTCTTTCATCTTTTAGGACATGTTTGGTGTCAAGATATATAGCCTCTTTTTTGTGGGAATTAAAATCTAAATTTAAGTCAAAGTTAATAATTAATTTTAACTATATATTTATAAAATCTACAGCTTTTCAACCGCATTTTCATCAATTTTTATTAAAATTTGCTAAAAATCTGATTTAAATTTTCACTGAACATAGGTATAGGGGAATGTAGAGTTTATTGAGACGGGTCGACTCAAGTCGATCCTTACGGAACCGATCCATTGGTTGACATGAGTCGAGTTTGATTTATTGTTATATAACAAATATAATGTATTTTTATAATTTAGCCTTTGTTTGGCCTCCGTTAAATTATAATATTATATGTAAATTTTAAAAAAAAATCTTTTTTTTTAACCATATATTCTTTAAAAAATTATTATTCATTTCATTAGAACTTGAAATAATGAGGGCCGAACGGGGGCTTATGTCATGACCAATTTGATTTGTATCCTGCAATTGTTACAAGATTAGGATCCGATCAATTATCAAGATTGAATTGTTTAGTTTAATTTTAAAAATCAAGACATCTATTCGATCGAGACTTTTAGACTTTTAAGAATTTGAAGAGTTTAAGAGTATTCAACGCAAGTTTCATTCAATAAAATCTTTAGAAGTTACATAATATTTAATTAAAACTTTCTAGAAATCTATACAAATCATTAAGTATTCAAATCGAAAATTATTATAACGAATTCTCTACTTACTAGACTTCTAAAGACTTTTAGTGAAAAATATAATTAACAAATCTATAAAAAACACTCACATATACCGTGAGATTTGATAAGAGTCCAGAGTACAAAATAAAAAATAATTCTTTGGGCCGTGCTTGTTCTCCCGGCTCAATGACCGTTAGAAGAAACAGGGGCAGTTGCACCCCCTATTGGAGGGGGGGGGGGGCTGCTGTGACAACCCCCCCTCCAATAGGGGCGCCACTTGGCGCCCCTGTTACTTCCCTCGATCATTGAGCCGGGAGAAGTAGATTAATCCTAATTCTTTTCTTTCCTTCTTAGGTTTTTTTTTTTTTACAATCATACTACATGTACAATCATGATTGACGATTTTGTTGACAATCATGAGTTAGCAAACTGTTTTTAAAATCAACCGCACGGATCTTGACAATAGACGAATTGTCGACAAATAACTTCATTCTTTTTCTATTCCCTTCATTCAGGTAATAATTTGCCGTGATCAATTTATAATGATTATAAGTGTGCCCAGAAGAGGACACTTACTTTTGAACTGAAAATTATACGCAACTGTTTTCTAAATTCCAAAGCGTAAATTCCATTCGATTAATCTATTTTTGTTTATTTTTCGCTACGAACAATTCGTGTCCATAACATAATTTATTTTAATTTCATTGAGATTGTTTGGTTATGTTCTTTGAAATTGATGTAAAAGTTGCTTATTTTATTTAAGCAAAAACTTCCATTTTTATACGCGTGAATGAATAGTTTGGCGATTTCTAGTGTGTTTGTTAGTTGTCGATATAGAAAATTACGATATTAAACCGAAATTCTGGTATCATATGTTATTGTTTGAATACTGATATTCATAATGAAAACTAACAGTTGTCATTTTACATATCATACATATGACAGTTTGTTATTTAATGTACGAGACAATAAAAAACTATAATATTAATGTATCAAATAATAAATTGTTGTATGTATGTCACGTAGGACGATTACTAAAATGTTGTTAATTCTTTTTGACATTTAGATTATTTGTTAATGAAATTGACGTGATTTTATCTTTTTTATTTTTTAAGAAATATTTTTGTTCGAGCGAGAAATATGATTTTATCTTTTATGTTCTTAATTACATTTGTTGCGGATGAATTGTTCAAAATAATTACATTATATATGCAGTTAGCTTAATATTTTTTTATTTCAAAAATGAAAAATTTTAAAAATCCTTAAATAAAGTCAAAAGTCCACGAATTTCACAAATAGTCATCCGCTTACGATTCTTTACATGGACGGTGAACATGATACTGTCTTGAATTCTACAAAGCTGTCCAAATCTTTTTATTTTATTATTTTTCAATTTAGATAGTATTAAAAAAATATAAAATATAATTAAATGGGAAAATTGCTACAACAAAGCCAAATCATACTACACTGTCAAATGTTTTGACACAATCCTTTATGTAGTATCATATGACTTTCTATTATTAAACAATTTAAAACAAAATCAATTTTTTTGTGCGATCATCTACTATCGCACATTTGTCGAACTTTCTGTCATTTTCCTTTTGACAAAGTAGATTAATCTAACATGTCAACATGAAGTACGGCTGGTCTATTTGCAGGCCAAAGAGTAGTTGCTTTGTACAATTTGTGTTTAATGCTTGTTCAATTCAAAATAAGGATTGTACCCTCTACCCTCTATTTTTATTTCAGTTTTGCTACACTTTTTTTTTTTTTTTTTAAGGAGGACGGAACCTCCGAGATTTTATTAATCTGCCCTCACTTGTGGTGGAGGAATACCGTGATTACATGAAAATAGTAATAACAATAAATGAGGAAGTACTACTTCTCTTACAATGACAATAAATAAAGAAAAGTAAAATACTATTTCCTAATATTCGGAAAACTCCAAGAGTCCGTCCTTAGAATTCCTCTAAGGCCAAGGGGAGCGTTGTCCCCTTCTTGGATGGTGAAATAGTTACCAGTAGCTCCTGTTTTTGCCAAGTAGTCTGCTGCCATATTTCCTTCCCTGTAGATATATGTTATCTTGGCACGTGTAGCTTCAATCAAAGCATAAATATTTTCCCATAAATCCCACAGATACCATAAAGCGCATTGTCCATCCTGTGCCCATTTTACCATCAATGTAGAGTCTGATTCTACCACCAAATCCACAAATCCCCGTTCTTTGCACATAGCCAACCCGTCCCTAAGAGCACGGGATTCTGCCAAAGTGTTGGTTGCCACACCATAATAGTGAGCAAAACCACAAATTAGACTACATCTACTATCTCTAATAAGCCCGCCTCCTTCGAGGTGCCCGGGTTCCCAATTGAGTCCCCATCAACATTTAATTTCAATGTACCAATTCCTGGTCTCTTCCAACTCACCAGATGAGGTATAACCACAGAAATAGGAGCTATTGGGACATTTAATGTATCCAGAATCTCCTTGTCGGACACTTTAATTTTACGAAACATCTTGAAAGAGCCTGCAATAGTGCTTAACATCAACTTGACTTGACTGATGACAGCATGATTGACAGTTTTGTTTATACTCTTTGATATGACACACAATTTTACTGTTGATTTTAACAACACTTATTCAAATCAATAACCTTAATAGTTATCAATTTATCCAGTATTGCAATAAAAATACTCATCAGAATATGATTCGATGTTTAGAACATTGAGCTGGAAGTAATTAAAAATATATTGTATTAAAATTTATGAATGTCGTGTTGTACCAAAAATATCATTAAAGTTCAATTCAGTCACGCAACATATTCCTATTAAACATTTTTCTTTGTCTAATAAAACTTTCTTGGGTCTGTACATTGGTCCAAGACAACCACGAAGAAAATAATCAATGTTATTTATTTTATTATTTTCTACCCCTTTTGGAAATTTTGTCATTAGCAGTCCTAGAAACGAGGGGTTTCTGCACCAAAACAAGAGTACAATACTAGGACAAGGTCGTCGTTGGCCAACCTCCATTCATTACTCACCAACTACTACAATTTACTACATTTATTAAGAAAATAATAGTAGTAGGAATAAAGTAGATGCATTTAATTCATTATATCACTCTAGGTCGTGCTCATCTACTTAAGATTTTTTCTGCTTCTACAGAATAAATCGGACAGAAAATGAACATACTCACATGGGGTAGGCCCAATGTAAAGTAAATATTGCATCTACAGAATAAATCGGACAGAAAATGAACATACTCACGTGGGGTAGGCCCAATGTAAGGTAAATATTGCCAAAAAAAAAAGGGTCCCGCCTATTTGTGTGTTTTCTCCAGTAGGTGTGGGTTTTTTTTTTCCGTACATGTAGGTTGGCTCTCTACTTAATAGGTTTATATGTACTAGTGTGCGCACATGCAATGCACGTGCTGCAGTTTATTTGGATATTTAATAGCGTTGAGTGATTTTAAGTTATTTTTCTAGTTTAATGTTCAAAGATAATGTGTCCCTCCTGGTCTAAACTAATATAGAAAATAATTAGAAGATGTTTAGAAAATTTACAAAGTATGGTTCAATATGGATTACAATAATCAACCTCGTATATGTCAAAGAAAACAAGCATTTCTAACATAGTTATTTGTATATGTAACTACTGGTGGTGAAAAGAGATTTTTTAATGCGGTAATTAAAAGTAAAAAGGAATTGTTAATCCTAACACACATTCCACACTTTTAATAGGACTACATAGAACAAAATAGAAGCACATGACTGGCCCTTGAAACTGCACTTCCAGAAATGGATGAGAAGATTGCAGAGCACATAACTGCAACTTTTTCTCCATACAAAGGATCTTATTTAAGCCCTTGATGATTTTCAATAGGAACACAATATTGAAGTCACTATGCATAGCAACACTGGATAGAAGGATTAAGTACTAATAGTACATGAGAAAACACATTCTCACTTGCATCTGATTCCTTAAAAGACACTATACCATAATCCAAGTTAACCCTTCAACTTTTGTATTTAGGACAAGATAGATAATTGGAAACTTACTTCTCGATACAATGTATAAAGATAAATATTAAAAATGTTCAATTTGATCTAAATATACTTTGGCGTTTTAGGAGAAACACATGTGCGTTTCATCCTTAAAATATAAATTTCTTAGCAACACCATAACCAAGTCTTCCAAAAGTTAAATTGATCATTGGAACAATTTTTTTATATCTGAAAATTTGTTTGGCAAGTCACTGTAATTCAAGCACTAATCTCAGCATCTCGTGTTTCTTATTTATAAGCAAAATAAGAAAAGATCAAGAAACTCATTTGCACAATCATATCCACCATTTTAAATACGAAATCAACGCCAAAAATCTTACATTCGTCTTGGCTTGCATATTATTCTTGACAAATGCAGGATAATGACATTGGATATCATGGGTAGGTTTACTCCCGTTCAAAACTTCTCACGAGTACTTTCTTAAATTACAAAAGCATTTCACTGACACAAACAAAAATATGCAAGATGCAGTACGCATGGATAGACAAAGGTTAAATGCCACAAGAATTGAATTCCTCAAAATGCATCCTTAGGAAGAAAATGAAGATGAGCTTCTTTATTTCTGTCTACCACCAGACCCCCACTCCCAGGGGGAGGGGGAAATACTTTCTCGTATTTTAAACACGGAAGCCAAAGAGAATAAGAGTACATCATTTCACAGCTTTGAATAGGATCTTGAGATGCAAACATATGCTTACAATTTATTGACAAGCTCTAAGACACAGCAATGGATAAGGATAAATAAATTACATCGCTTAGTATATACAAAATCTTATCTTCTCTTCAACCATGATCAACACATAATTAAATGCAACATGGGATACTCATATTTATCGACACAATTTGATTGCATGACTAGGACCATTAAGAACATATTCACAATTGATAAGGCCTAGCCCCCTGGCCAATCTACACAAGAGAAATGAGCTGTATGGAAAGTTAACAACAATGGATACAAGTGACATGTTGATATTGATTTCTTTTCCTGTGAAAAACTTAGCAGTAATCCTTTGTTGAAGAACTTAAAATAAAAACTTAGTTCTATAAATGAAATTAAAAAGTGAAAAATAGAAGACTTGAATGAGATATTTAAAAGGCAATTGATTAGATTTGTCGATAGGAATCTCACCATTTTCCCCAGTCCCCCTTTAAAGGAAGTCAAGAAGGAATAATACACGGCCAGGCTATCATCCATTCTTCCCAGTGCTAGTGCATGGTTTCTGGCTATCATCCATTCTCTAACCCAACCGTCTAATTGCAAGAAAAGATTTCAAACAAAGCCCATCTCTTCTTATACAACATAGCAGTTCATATAAGCTTTCTACCAAGCACTATATATGCAATCTATTTGCCATAAACCCATTTTCCTAAAACAATAGGAAGTATTTATTTATCAATGTTGTTGCATAAATCACAACAGTTTCTTCACAAATCAAGATGATTCATTTTCAAAACTCCTTTTGGTTGGATAAATTATAATTGAAAACACAACTTAAAATTCAAAAAATCATTGGCAAGAACATAGCATGCTCAAGAAAACACTCACTTGTTTTCAGCTTTTGATTTCTCACTTTCTTCCCATGCTTTAATCAACGACAATCTCTTCTCCGTAGAAACTCGAGCAAGCACAGCATCTGAGGACATATTAAAAGAAAGAATTAAGTATTTTCCTGATACATTTACTCGTAACATGTTTGCCCGCTCTTAAAAAGCCAAGTTTTCTCCTACGACCCAAATAAGCTCATAAAAATGTATTTTTAAGTAGGTCAAACTTGCAATAAGATAAAGGAAAAAAAAAACAACTCGTCGCAATCTTAATTACCTCTGTTAATAGATCCCTCAGGCTTTTTCTCCTCAACATATTCTGGTTCTTTATACAGAAGGAAGAAGAAAAAGTCACAAACAATTGATAAAAATTGTCAATAATTAACTTAATTTGTACAAAGGGATGACTTAAATTATATATCTTAGTAAACCTAAACAATTGTAAAGAAGATGAATATCTGAAAGCCAAAAGGAAATAAAACACTTACAGGCGTGAGCTTCACTTCGTCTGGAGGTAGTCGCGGAGAAGAACAATGAGTGAGCGAGGTAGATAGGTCTTAGCGATGGATGCTTAAGCCGAAATGATTCTCAGGACGAAGAAGAAAAAAAGGGATGTTTAAATTACGTCGTTTTGGTTGACGATACAAGGTTTTGACACGTGACAAGGAAAAACCGCCTCTTTTTATTTGTTTAAGATTAGGATATATGATGTGATGACATATGATTTGGTCAAATTTCTTCAATCAAATAAAAAATAAATAAATTCTCCACTCTTTTTTGACATTTTACCTATATGTAAATCATTATGTAACTGTTTATGTACATATAGCATCATTCTATCACTGAAGTGATAAAGATCATGATTTTGCTACATGTACATCAAGATTTACATAATGAATTACAAAATGCCGCATAACACTATATCGTTTGTCAGTTTAAAACACAATTAACTTTTTCATCAAATCTTTTCCATCCACATCATATTATGTAATTCATTATATACATTTTTTTATGTACAAGTAACAAAATCCTAAAAGGGGAGACCCAACTACAATATGCCTATGTTTGACACCCATTTTGGGTAAAAAAAAATTGGTTTTTGAATAGTGATTGATGGAAGAATGTGTGGTTAAAAAGTAAGGAGAATTTTTGAATTTATGTGTATATTATTTTATTGATAGAATGTGTGGTTGAAATAAAGAAAGAGAAAAAGAATGAAAATGAAAATGAAATAAAATGGGTGTCAAACATAGGCTATATTGATTCCAGTTAAAAGACATGGACCCCACTTGTTTGTGTGTTTTATGTGAGTTTTCTATGAGTTTTTTTTTTC
Organism: Fraxinus baroniana; assembly: GCA_903798355.1. Classification (NCBI taxonomy): domain Eukaryota; kingdom Viridiplantae; phylum Streptophyta; class Magnoliopsida; order Lamiales; family Oleaceae; genus Fraxinus; species Fraxinus baroniana. The sequence goes on from CAIGRO010167969.1 coordinate 29,205, forward strand.
TTCTGTACATGTAGGCTGACTCTCTACCTGATATTGTTATATATTTATACAATAAATATAATATGTGAAGGAAATAATTAATTAAGATAAAGTGCTCAACTGATAAAAAGTTTGAAATTTGTGTGGGAGGTCAGGGGTTCGAGCCACACCTCACGCATTATATTTGAAAGTCTTTGATTGAGCTTTGAGCTTTATTGATTATAAATAATTTCTTTTTAATCATTTTCGAAATTATTTAATGGGTCAACTAACTAGTACAGTATGACTGTTTTAACTGTACAATATTAACAACCCATTACAATTGGCCATAAAACCTGCAACTTAATACTAGATCATGGTGGAAGAAGTTACATCAATTTCTGCCTATATAAACTCACATTTGGACAGTAGAAAATTACAACAAAAACGAAATTATATCTTCATATANTCGTTGTATCCTGGAAGTGATTGTTTACGAAGGTCACAGCAGATATCGATGGACGGTTTCACTTTAAGATATCGTACTGTTACGAGACTCGATCGGTTGATAAGTTTTTCTACACTTTACAGTATTCCAACTAATAAATTTTCTAACAAATATGTTTATATACATATAATGTGATGAAATATGATTTGATCAAATTTCTTCAGTCAAATAAAAAATAAATAAATTCTTCACTCTTTTTTTTGACATATTACTTGTATGTAAATCATTATGTAATTCTTTATGTACATATAACATCATCATTCTATCAATGAAGTGATAAAGAGGGTGATTTTGTACATGTACATCAAGGTTTACATAATGAATTGCAAAAAGCCGCATGACACTCTATCATTTGTCAGTTTAAAACATAATTAACTTTTTCATCAAATGTTTTTCCTCCACATCATATTATGTAATCCATTGTATGCATTTTTTTATGTATGAGTAGCAAAATCATAAAGGGAAAAGTAATATCACTTCAAGATCGAATAACAAGCTATTGACTGGTTGGAATAAGTTTGGAGAAGACCTTGGGCTTGTTTCATATAGCTACATTTTGATAAAAAAAAAAAAAGGGCCAAACTTCATTTTAACCATAGATTTTATTTCATTCATAACTGTTATTTACTTTTAACCACACATTTCATAAAATCTATCAACTTTTATCAATTTTATTTGGTATAAATTTACATCAAACGTGCACGTTATTAAGCCATAGTTCACGTATTCATATGATCTTAGCAATCTGAAAAAGATAAAGAGGGAAACACAAATTAACATGTGACTATGTGAGTGAGTTATGAACATTTAAACAGATAACAATGAAACGAGCAGAATTATCAAAAAACACATTATGTAATCAATTTGAGATTTCATTATAAAAAGTCAATTTTATTAAGAGGAGTAATATAAAATCCTTCTATTTTTTACATATTTCATTGTGCATATACGGGCAATTTCCGAAATTTCGTAAATTTTGGGCACAGACATACATCATTCAGAAGTCATGGACTCATGGTATATAATATGTTTACCTGTTTAGGCTGTTTTTGTGAACTATTATTCAGTGTAAGATGATTAAAATGGAAGTATACATCCATTCATTCACTTCACAAGCATAAATGTCTGCTGCACAAAGTTTCAATGTTTACACAAGTTCTTTGCCGATTAAAACAACGATTCTCTTTTGTACCCAAAAAAAAGAAGGGTTCTCAAGATTTTTCTTATTGACATTTTATATGTTCTGCACATTGGGTCACAACAAACTAGTTACAGGATACGCAAGTACAAGTGAAAAGTATGGGCAGCCCATATTAATATACCAGATACGAAGACTAACTTCATATATTGATAAATTTTAAAACATCCATCTCGGAGATGAATGGACTGTACTTGGCCGGGGCCTGTTTGGCTGATGCACTAAGTTGTTCCTCTTCTTCATGATTGAAGAAACCGTGGGGCTGTAGTAGTCATTACTCCTATGAGACGTTGCACCTTGAGAGTAGATGTTCCTTCCTTGCAAAAAGCTTCTCTGCTTTTCTTGCATTGTCCTCCAAGCAACTGGATTTTTGTGCACTGCCCCCCATCTATTGTAATTTACACAACTCTGACTCCTCCCAACTTGCTGGAACTTTCCATCTCTAGGACTTGGGTAGTTACGACTTTCAGCAGTTTCCGCAGAATACATGGTAGTTTCTCCTTCACTACTGTATTCATGCTGGAACTCCGAGACCTCAATGGGGGATGAACATAATTGGACATTACTCTGGGCCCCATTAACAGATCCTGTTGACTCAGCATCTAGCATGAGGTCAGATAGGCCTCTGTCACCATGTTTTTCTCCTTCCAGTGGCTGCGGCAGCGAAGTCTCAACAAAATTTTCATCACACTTGGACGGCATTTTTCTCACTGGTGGTGATGAAACTGAAGCTTTAGCAATTCTTGGTGGAAAATTGATATCCAAAAGCTGAATTTGGTTACTCTCCCTCTTCCCAACTGGGAAAGAAATCAATTTTGGGGACTCGTATATTTCTGGAGTAGGAATCCCCTGTACACGAGTCTCCGTGTGTGGAACAGCAGTCAAAGTCTCATCCTCCAGAGTATTCGCAATAGCAGAACAGCTTGGTCCAGACTGCTCTCCAAGTTTGGACATAACATTTGATGATGATGGAGTTCCCTCATTCTCACCTTCTGTGGGCTTAAAAACTCGCCGCATTGTGATGGATGTACAAGAATGCTCACTTTTCTGACCAGAAGACATCAAGCGAATTAAAGGTAATTTTGGTTTGTTGGGTTCATCGAGATTCCCTTCCCAATGCTGGTTTAACCAATCACAGATGATGGGGATAGGAATACCAAATTGCATAGGAGAATCCTTCTTCCACGATGATGTCGACGATGATGAAGTTGAAGAGGATTTGGTGTTTGGCGACGTGGCAAGTTTCATAGGATCACAAACCATAAATGCAAGATTTCCATGAACATCGAAACCAGCAGACCCTGGGCTCCATGTTACTCCATCAGTAGACAACTTTATGAGATTATCCGTGGCTATTACTACCTTTCCTTCACTGACTGTCAGCTCCTGCTTTGCTGTGTATCCCAAAAGATAAACTGCACTTCCTAGCTCCAAATTTGGTTTTGAACACGTTTTCAAGTAGTGATGTTGCTGCACTGGCATCGAGTCTCCATCCAGGGTATCAAGTCCCACTATCGTCAAATCAAGAACAGAGCTTGTAATAAAGAACCTGGAATCAAGTAAAGATTTTAGAGAATTATTGTGACTTCCGAGTGCTAAACTCTTTATATAATAAGAGGGAGAGGTTTAAGTTAGTGTCCCAAAAAACTGGGGAAAGTTTACAGCAGCATGGCTAAGCACGAGGTAAATCTAACATAATAAAAATCTATTATAAATTGTGGATAATTCCAAAAAACTTGTCCTCAAGCATTCCAACCTTATCTGAATCTTAATGCTCTCAAGTGCTTTATAGAGCAAGAGTAGTGTGGCGTGAACTTTTTCTCTGAGCATAACCCCAAGAAGCAGACTTGATAATATTAGGTCCTAGGATCAAATCTCTCCCACTCTCGTCAACTTCACAGGGCCAAGCTCTCTATTTCTCAAAAGAAGGATTGGGAAATATTCGAGAATGAGAAGAAATCACTGTCCAAAATGTAAAACCTATCAGTCAACTTTTAATTTAGTAATTAGTGGTGTATTGAAATTTTCACATTCAACTAGTTGACTGCAAATATAGAAACTGTCCGCATCATCTTTCCAAATTAATAAACTTTACTAAATAGAACAGAAAAGGGTATTAAACATGCAAGTATCAGTATCTGAAATGTGACGAACATGAGTCTGATGTCTTCTGACTGACCAGTCCATGTCAATCAATGGAAACTTCTCATGTGTAATCACACTAAATTTTCAGGTGATATTTTATTTTTAATCCAAGTTACCCAAAAATTGATCATATGTTCTTTTATGCATACTGTGAGGATTCACAGAAGCAGTTCATTTAACTCAAAGGAAGAATTTGAAATAATTCTCACAAATAAAAGTTGGTCCTTTGTGTTAATTTTTTCCTCAGATTTTCAGATACTTTATCATGAGAACCTTCGAATAGCTATTCTGTAAACCTCTAATTCTGAGTAACATTAGAACTTATGGTCAATGAAACTGTGTGAAACTGTTAGAAAATGAATTTTTAGGCGACGATAATTGCTGTCATTAAGTATAAAAATACATCCCAGACTGGGTAGTAACAGTTTTGGGATCTCTGTGTAAATTCTATGTATGTTCAGTTAAGCCTTTTTAGATACAAGTCGTGGGTCCTATGGAATGTGGAGATAAAAAGTGGATAAAAATTGTGGGTCCTATGGAATGTGTGGACAAAAATGATTTTGACCGGCTTATGAACTTGAAAAATTTACCAAAAATAGTCTATACGAGCCTAGCCAAGAAAAGTTAATAATATACACGCATGAATAAGAAAGTTTACTCGCTTTCCTGATTTTGTTCACAGTGCCTTAAAGGAAAGAGAATCGACTAGTGGACATCTTTCTTCTTGATAGAATTATACCAGTTGTTACTTATCCTATTGATAAACTGTGTTTCCAATAGAGAAAACCCATGTATTCTATTCAGAAGAAGCATGCAATCATTCTATGTTGTGTTTTTTCTTGGCATCTTACAATTGAGACCCTGCATCCTAATTCAGTACTATGAACAGTAAGCATACAACACATTCTTTTTTACAATAGGAACACCACCTCGTAAGCACATAATTAGATTGCAAAGATGATGACATTGTAAAGGAATAGTAACATAAATTTTCATCTTTATTTTCTCAATAAATATGTAAAGGTTAAATTACACATCAAGACATTTATATCTGGCTGTGAAACACAGCAACCTATTTATCTAGCCTACAAATCGCTATTAGAGCCTAGAGGATCAAAAACCAACATGACTTCTGAGAAACTTAAAATTGCTAACAACATCAAATGAAACTAGTTCAATCATTCAAAATTTTCAGTATGGTATCAGATCACTTCCTTACAAATTACAATCAGTGCCATCCACCTGTTTGACTGTTCTTAAAAATCAACAGTGTGAAAATAATCAGAACTAAGAGTCCACACAAGAGGGAAGGAATGAAAGATTGATTGATTTACTGCTCGATCGGAGATATAAGGGAAGTGATGGTAACCAAACTCTTTTGCGAAAGGGATTTCGCCATCGAGTCTGTCAGTTATGAGAGCAGTGGCTAATAGAACTTATGCGCCTCAAGCTTAACTGATTTAGGATTTAAAATTGAAAGGTGGAACATGGATCTGTTCGGGGAGAAGAGAATCTAAGCTTTCTAAACTAGACCGATCGGACAGCTTTCAAAGGCTAGAATAATCCCAACTCCCATTAACCACCGCTCTATCCCCTTCTAGAGCATAACCTAAAAAAGCAAGACATTGACAACTACTCTCGCTAGGAAACTACCCTTCTTTAAGGAAGGTTAGCAAACTTTTTGCCTGTGAGCTGCCAGGGCATCCCAAACATAACCACCGAACAACCAATCCCCCTTCTGAGTTCTCTCAGGTGCCAAATTTTTTTTTTTTTTTTTTTCGTAATAATATTAAAAGGTTCATGACCATCGATCGGTCAGTTAGAATGTGATAATAACTTGCGAGTTAATCACCTAGTCTTCACAGACTGTGAATGAAAACAAGGCTATTTAGGGAAAGTTACTTAAACTGAAAATTCTTAGGCGAAGAATCTTTAATCAATTGTAGAAAGCCTGATTTCTATCTGATCCAAAACTAAATAAGAGAAACTAGGAACTCAGAAGCCTCTACCCATCGCAATTTTGTACAGTTAATTCAATTCTCCAAGCATTTTGTTTTTCAGTCAACTAATTTATTTCACACACCAAAAAAAAAATAAAACATATAAAACATAATTATGGATGAAATGTATGCCCGTAACAGCTAACCTATGAGGGAAAAGTGAAGCTGAGAGGCCATTCTGTAGGCGGATCTCAGCTGCCTCAGCAGCAGCGACAGAAGGGAGGTTGACATGGGTGGTGAGGAGTAGATTCCGGTGGATCAAAAAACCAGTCCCACCAGAAGCAATTCTGGCCATGGCCGGACCTTTGCCGGAGAAAATGGCGGCCTTAATTCTCTCCGACTTGCCTCCACCATTACAGAAACACAATGACTCCCCCCAAACCCTCATTTGTCCTCAAATTAAATTATATTTCAACTCAAAAAAAGCAAAAAAAAAACCCTTAGAAATTATAGATCCAAAAATGTAGAGCTGGAAATGAAAATCCAGTATACCCTTTTCTCCTTCTAGCTAGCTGGAGGGTATTAACAAGACAATTGTAATAAATGTGGGTTATCAAGGGGAAAAAAGGGTAGCTAAAATGCGAAAAACTACATCAGAAAGAATCTAGGAAGGATATATATATATATCATAGGGTAGGGTAGGGTAGGGTAGGAGTGGGGTGAGCTGGGATCGCGTATCACCAGCTAAGCTTGGATATGGAGTGTGGAATCTACATGACTGTCAAATATTTGACGGCGGATTTTTGAGATTCAAGTTTCCTACGTAAAATCACAAAAGTAATTATATTCAACTAATCAACTCCCTACATTAACAGATCCTTAGCTCGCCAACTTGTCTTATCCCCGTTGGAAGTCGAATGATTAGATATGGGATAAAATAACCGATTTACCCTTCCAATCAATTTTCTCATCTAAGCTCGCATTTTCTTCAACAATTTTTTTAATGATCAAATCATATAAATTATTTGGACATTACTAAATACTTAGCTCAAATTCAAACGACTTGGAAGAGAACACTTACAGCGGATTTAATTACTCGTTAGACATGACCCACATTTCAAACACGAAGACTCACTCATTACTTCAATTCCTCTATGATCTAAAAATATAGAGATATTTGATCATATTTATTTATAATTTCAGTATTTCACTCATGGCACACCAAATACCGCTCCTCTTGTGACTGAATATAAAAAAGGAAATTTTTCTGACAAACAAATTTAATTATACTTTGAAGTACCATCACCACGGTCAAAACTATCAGCCTACCCCATTTGGTAAAGTAGTTGAACGTATAACAAAGTGCCAACTTTTATTCACATAGCTAGGACAAGTCAATTCCCAATCAAAACATGACTATGCATACACATAACTAACTCATGCTATTAGAAAACAATTCAAGACACTTAGGGCATGTTCTCTTTACTGTTTTCATGCCATTTTTTGTTTTCGATTTTTCAAAACAACGAAAACGCGTTCTCTTCTCCGTTTTCAAAAATGAATTTTCGGAAAAAAAAAATGGCTTGAAAACACTCAAAACGTCTATTAGAAAACAATTCAAGACATTTAGGGCATGTTCTCTTTGCTGTTTTCATACCATTTTCTGTTTTCGATTTTTCAAAACAACGAAAACGCATTCTCTTCTCCGTTTTCAAAAATGAATTTTCGAAAAAAAAAAGGCTTAGATTCAAGCCAAAATTGAAAACACGGAAAACAGGCCGTTTTCCCTCATCCTCCATAGAAGCCAGAAGAATTGCTGCCTTCTTCCTCCACAATCGACCACCACCCGCCAGAGACCACCAGACCCCACTACCATTCGAACCCATCTTCAACCTTTTGTCATAACCTAGCCACGGAGTTGCCGAAAACAACCCCAATCGCAACCCAAAATCGCGCTACCAATCATGATTTTCGTCATATTTTCACAGCCATCGGCCACCTTTTCGATCGTCGACCACCACCAATCCACTCCTCTCACTCAAGCGCATCCAGTACCACCATGGGTCACCTGCAATTTTTGTCCAGAATCAAGTGAGCTTGTGAAAATTGACGTTTATCCCTCTTCTCAATTTTGTCTCTTCGCCCCTTCTCTTAGGTATGTGTGTATTCGGGAAAGTTATTTATTCGTTTTTAGATTAATAATGGATCCATTGAAGTTTTGAATGATTTATATTTATTTGATTCGCTAGGTATGAGAAAAATGCTTTGCGATTTTCTATTTTGATTAATAGGAGTTGAATTCTATTGTTGTTTGAATAGTGAATAATGGTTTGATTGGTTTGCATCTAACCATATCTGTAAAGAACACTTTTCCAAGATTATAAGTATTGGCGGATTTCTGCTTATTTTTCTCATTTTTAAGCATTTGTTCTTAGGAAGATTATAATTTTCTGAAATTTTTGTTGCTGATTAATTAAAAAGCATCAATTGCTGACTGATACTAGGCTAGCTTATACTGCATTGAAGTATGAAGTTGCACCCTTTTTTTGAGATCTGTGGGTGTTTTCAAATTAAGAATATAGGGATTTGGTCGTGATTATCAAATTGCAGTTGTCTTATGTGATACTGTCCTTTTGTTTTATAACCCAATTTTTTGTACATTAACCCATGTCTCCTCAATATTGGCCTTCAAGTTTCAAAGTTTTTCCACATCTCATACCTTTCACTCGGTGTGATTCAATACGAAATTGATTGGATCCTTCTATCTTGCATAAGCTTGGTTTTCACCCCTCACATGATCGTGATCTGGGAAATGTACTCCTATTTGTTTCATCGGTGTGGTCTGCTTTTTTAAGTGTGGATTTGGAAGAAGTTTGTTTTGCAAATGGAAGAAGGTTGGCAGAGAGTGCCTATAAAGTCCACGTGAATCCTTATTTTTACAGCCCCATCCCCCATTGTTTGTTACATCTGACTTATCTTGCAATATTTGTTGTTTTATTTGGTGTTTTCATATTACAAAAATATTTTGAATAGTAGCTGTCAATGTTAAATTATGTTTCTTAGATTAATCTCAATCCAGGAATGGTCTAATAGACCAAAATTCCTTCATTATCTTATGTATCAGTTTCTGCAAGAAAGACAATCACCTGCAGGGTTGTCATAATGTGGAAGATACTTGGTTTGAGATGACTGATTTTGCTAAAACTAGCGCCAATCCTATTGATATGCCAGTCCAGCCACAAGCATAGAACCTGGGATGTTTTGTAAATGGAAGAAGTTTTATTTTGGAGAACTAGTAGTGCATTTTGGTGAGTGAGCATTGGGTCCAAAATGTGCTTTTTTGTTGATTGACACATTTGTTTACCTTTTATTGACAGTGCAAATTTTGTGTGAACATTCAGGTCGTTGGAGTGTGCAAAAGATTAAACCAAATTGAAAACTTTGAATTATAGGTATTAATATGAACC
>CAIGRO010168000.1:0-10117 GCA_903798355.1 Fraxinus baroniana
AAAATTTTAAAATAAACGCGTTTTCCATTTTTATGTTTTCAGAAAGCGTTTTTCAGAATGGCAAAAAGAACGCATTTTCAGAAATTTCAAAACAGACACTCAAATCACAAAATACAAAACGAATTCAAAAATAAAAAATTGAAACAAGAAGATAACGGCTCCTAAAATTTTTATTTTCATTATTCTACTCATTTTTAACCACGCATTCTTTAATAAAATAATATTTTTCATCATATCAATAACTTTTTCTTTCTTTTTAACCACACATTTTTCATTAATTTACAATTTAAAAATACAATTTTTTTTTTTTTAACTGAAACACACCTCAATTCAATGCGCACTCACTCCAAAATATCTCAAAAGTTCAGTAAAACGTGAAGATGATATAAGCACACGGAAACATTTTTGGTGTGGGCCATTACCACATTCATTTTTGCTTGAAATCTGAGGGTGTAGAAGGGTGTGTTGAATCTCTATAGCCGATTCTTCCTCAAAAAATAAGAAGCCCTACACAATCATGNACTGAAACACACCTCAATTCAATGCGCACTCACTCCAAAATATCTCAAAAGTTCAGTAAAACGTGAAGATGATATAAGCACACGGAAACATTTTTGGTGTGGGCCATTACCACATTCATTTTTGCTTGAAATCTGAGGGTGTAGAAGGGTGTGTTGAATCTCTATAGCCGATTCTTCCTCAAAAAATAAGAAGCCCTACACAATCATGAACATCAGTAAGTATATCTACGATGATGGAATATCACATGGATCCTTAGAATCACGGCACCCAGTTGAATCCTGCGCATTCCAGTTGCAGACCTGGAGACCTTTTCAGCTTCCTACTGGCAAAACCCTAGAATCCGATTCCGCTAAACCCAACACCGGCGGTACCGGTTATACTGGGCTCCAGGGCAAACGACCCTGCCGGTCCGACCGCACTACGTCGTTTTCAATTGGCGCCATCCTTGACATGTCGAAGCTCAGCCTTTTTGACGACGATAGGCCACTTACGGCGGCTCATAAGCAATTGTTCGCCAGGAAGCGTCGCCGTAGGGGGTCGCGGTCTCTGTCAGGGAGAAGCAGCGATCGGAGCGGGACTCGCCGGCGTTGCTGCTCGGTCGCGACGTCGAGGGCTTATGGGACTGCTTCGGATCACCCTATAGTGGCCGGAGGAACGGATTCAAGTGGGGAGCTGTTTGTGAACGGTGGAGGGGATGCGAATTGGGCATCTGATGTGAGTGAGGTGGCGAGGAATCCGAGGAGAGAGAGGGAGAGCAATGGGAGTGGCGAGAGGGAGAATGTTAGTAGTGGGTATGTCCAATTAGGTAATTTTGATAGCCAGGGGAATGAATCTGGGTACGGGAGCGAGCCAGGGTATCGGGGTGATGTGGAGCTTGGATATGACGATGAGGTTGATGAGGAAGAAGATGATTCGAGGCTTTTGTTTTGGGGTGAAGAATTTGGAGGTACCTTCTACTGTGTAACTTGTACTTGCAGCAGGAATTTGGGATTTTCATTCACTTGAGATTTTATTATTAACTTGCGGTGTGCAATTTCCCTGTTCTTGTCTTAATTCTGTTTTCTCTCAAGTATATCAGTGCATTGAATTTTCCAAGATCATTAAAATCCAAATTTTGTAAATAATGCAGATGAGTAGAAAAGTTTAAGTAGGATATTTGCCTTTGTGAACTATGCTTTATGCGAAGTTGCTATAGTAAGGGGAGTTAAAGATTTGATCTGGAAAAAAATCTCTGTTTTTGGCCTTATTTCAAAGCTATTATTACAAGAGTAGAGAGTGGTGACGGATTACAAATTGGGGAGTATTGATGAAATTGACTGCTCTCTCAAGCAGTTGTCTTGAGGAATTATGCTTTCTTCTAAATAAAGATTAGCAGTGTGTTTTAAGCATGAATAGTTAGGTCATTGTTGAAAAGGCTTGAACGTCTAATTACCATTTACAGATAGTGAATTTCTGATGTCTATAGTATATGATGTTAGTTTATTGGATTCTTATTGCTTGATAGTGAAATAAGTTAAAAGCTAATCAAAAGACAGGAGCGTAACAAAAATTGTACTGAGGTCATAGTGTACACACCTTTGGTTATCACGTGATACGTAGAAAAATAATTCAAGTGAGTCCTCGAATTAATGCAGTCAATGGTTGCTTTGCCTTTTGCTTTGTTTGCTTGATTCTATCAGTCACTCTCCCCTTCTTGCGGTTAACTTTAGTTTCCAGGTTTCCTATGTTATTGCAGTTGGGTGTAAAATCCAGTTGCTGGCATACTACTGATTCGGTCTGATACTAGCGTCATTGTGGCCGTTGCTTTGTGCTTCATTATTTGTCTCTTAGCTTATGCATAGGACATGCTTTTAAAGTCCTGAGTTTGTCTCTTAGCTTGTACAGTATAGAATTTGTTCAGAGGCAAATATATATTGAAGCATGAAAAAGTTACTTTTAAGAGTTCTATTTCAAGAATCTGTATCATCTGCTGCTATTGAGGTAAAGTTTGTTGTTGCACAAAAGCTATGCAATTGCATGCTTAATTGCTATTGTTGCCCCCAACTTGTTCCTCCTTTTGTCCTTATGTCCCCACCTTTATTTCTTGGCATTACTACCCTATATCTTTTAAAAATTAGCTTCCCTCATCCTCAATGACGGTTTTTGTCTAAAAGTGCCATGAAGTAAGAAGAGAATGATGAATTTTCCCTCAACATTAAAATATCCATAAAAAAAAAAGAAAAAAAAAAGGTACCAAAAACCTAAAGAAAAGGTAAAAATTATGAAATCTAATATTCTTCCTCCGGAATATGATCAACAACCTTCACTCAACCCCATCCCCAGCCTCCACCATGGCTGGCAAAAATTTCTTTAGCTTCTTTATCTGCATTTGCTTCAATCTTCTAGATCCTAAAAGTTGACCAGAGAAAAAAACTCTCATAATTTACTCACCTTACCCACAAATAATTATTTCCTAATCTTTTTTCCAACCTCCACTCCTAGATTCCATGCTTCAATGTGGCCTCAAAAGCACTCGCCAAAAATGCAGTGAGGAATGTGGAGCAAATGGAGCAGCTTCACCAATAGATTTGATATATATATATTTTTTCAGAGTTTCTGGGGTTGCTGCTGGATGAAGAGTAAATAGAGCTGCTTCCCCAATCAGATTTGAAGCTTTTTTCCCCATTCTTTGTTGATTTTATTTTTGAGATTTTCAGAACTTCCTAAGATCCATTTATATGTTCAATTTTTTAGATCTATTTCAGGGGCTCAAATTTTATGATTTTTGGGGGTGCTGCTGGACGATGAGCAAGAAAAGCAGAATTCTTTGATTGAGGGTGGTGTTGACGGGAGGGTATTTGGGGTTCTGGGGAAGAATTTGATTATCCAGAAAATTCACTAGAATTTGGTGATGATTGCAGTGGTTAGAATGTGAGATTTTGGGGAAGATAACCATGGATTTTAGAGGTTTGAAGGATATTGCTTGGGAAGATGATGAAGTTTCTATGTTTTTATTTTCCTTTTGTTGTTAACTTTTTTGGGATTTTTGTATTTATTTTAAAGTTGAGGGACAAATTCACTTTTTTACACTTAAAGAGCAGTTTTGGACAGATGCTGTATTGAGGACGGACGACGCTAATTTTATGAAAGTTTGGGGGTAGTAATGCCAAGAAATAAATGTTGGGGGTAGTATGTGCAATATGAGGTACAGGGTGGGGACAGACAGCTGCATTTTATCTGCAATTGCTTTCTAGATAGTGTATTTCATTTTGATACATGGATTCTACAAATTCAATGCAGGAAAATTATCTAGGTAGTGTATTGTGTTGTGTTGTGTTGTGTTGCCTTCTACAATGTAGCATAGTATATTATTTCCATGTTTCAAGTCAATGTAGTATATGGTTAGGAACTTAGGATCTGGCTTTTGTACTTGCAAGTTTGTTAAAAGACAAATGCATGTTCTGAAATGTTGAGAAAGATATCCATGTTTTAGTGCTATATTTTAGTGCCACAAGTTTTTAGCTGTTACTGTAGTAAACTGCATTGGTGAAACTAGTTGTCCAAGTATAATTCTGTCCAACATTTTCAATTTGATTCACGAATGAAATCTCTCTACGATTTTAGTTGTGTGATTGTCTTGGCAGGGCGTTTAGACGGTTTAGTCTTTGAACCTCTTATTTAAATTTTCCCAAATACTTAACCACCATCTTGGGGTTCCAATAGTTGATAGCAAAAGTTAGAATTATTGAAACAAACTAAATGCTGAGGAATGCTGATGTTGCCACTTTAGGTTACGCTTCTTCCACTAATTTTATAGGCACCATTACGAATTTGATTTGGTAAAGTAGATCAGATGAAAGCTTTTAGTTCTGGTACTTTAAAAGGGTTTAAACCAAAAATGCAACTCGCGACAACTCTTTCCTGCTTCAATATCAATACCTTGCTGGTATTTAGTTGTCAATCTTTTTTCATGCAACTATAGGTGGATGACATCTTGATATTCATATTTTTTAAATCAACCTAACTGCTGGTGTGCTGTCATTTCATTGTTCCAGATTCTGGTTCAAAAACGGAGAGGGTTGGTCAGAACTCATTGCAGAAAGCCCATCATAGGTGTCGGCGTAAGAAACATGATATGAGAATGATCGATCCCATAAGCTAGGTTGGCCTTCTTGTGATCGTGGCTTCTTTTGGTACACATCGGGAAGGAAACACAATCACTAGCAAATGCATGATACAGTGCAGGTTCCATCTTTTGATAAGCTCTTCCAATTTATTGAATCCCGTATAAATATATGGCAGTTAAAAGGATTTCCTTGCTGCAAAATAGTATTCTGCAAAAAAGGCTTTGTCGTGTGCATTTTGGATTGGTGCTTGGTTCTGGAAAAATGATTTAGAAATTCTGATATATAATTTCTTCTGCGATACAGTTTTTTCCCCCCCAGTATTGCAGTATAAACTATGATTGATGCCTCAAATTTAGTACAATTTCGTAGTGGTGTTAAAAACCACGTCTCCGAATTTTCCATTTACGTCCGTGTGGGTGATTTTAGCTCTGGAAAAGTGTCAATCAATATTGTTCAACAATACGTTAAAACTGGCCCGAATAAAGGGTTAAAGGGGACCAAACTAGTTATCAAAACTATATATTCACAAAAATTTTACGACATAAGTTAATTTTTCAAATGAATTAATATATATGTGCAAAAAGAGCTTCGCTATACTTAGTTTTCAGGCTACTAAGGAAAATGAGATTTTATGTTGTTGGATATTGATGGAAAATGAGACGACAGATATAAACAAGAGTTTCAATAGATGGATTGCTTAAATGTTTATATTGCATTCTAGCAAGAGTTAATGATAGTGAGGTGTTACCATTTTAGTATGAGGGAACAACCAATGGGGGGTAGTAGATCTCTACTCTTGTTCTGTTAAATCACATCACTATGAACAACAGAGAGGAATAAAGTAGTCCAAACGTAGGATCATTTCGGTTAGAGGATCTCGAAGGCACAAATATCACAAGATGGTTAGGTATCAAGTTTCATTGAACATAGTTTACTCCTGCAAGATGCAATAATAAGACTAATACAAATCCACGTTAAGAAAATTTGGGGACAGACTATCATTATGCGAAAATATCAGTACCAAAGCATCACTAAACTGAGTAATGACCGAATTTTTACACACAACAAGAGTATGACATAACTCTAATGCCGTTTGGGTATCAAGGAGGAACGTGTACACTAACTCTTCAACAGACTTCCACAATCTTATCAAACCACATGATCATCAAGCAATAATCTAGAAATGACTCTTGATCACCAAAACTGGCTCCAAGAGTACACACTCCAAATCCCGGTTTATATCTTTACATGGAAAAATCATCTAGCTGATAACAGCATGAACACAACCTGAGTAATCAAAACCATCTCGAGACATTTCCTGAACAAAATGGAACCCATTAGTATCGATCATAGATCTTAGTTGTTGTGTGCAGTGCAGTATACAGACTTGAGAATTTTGGTATATTGATAATCAAAAATTCACAATCGAATTTGAATGTTTTCGGTATAGATCGTGATGCATCAAGATGGATCATTCAACTTCAAAACAAAATCTTGCTAATTATCTACGTATCAGAAGACTCAATTTGTATAAATAAAGCTGGGAAGACGAATATGGAAGCTCGGTGCAGTCAATTGCAGGAGTTGGCAGGTAGAATGAATGCTGTCTTCATTGTGGAATTGCAAGCTTTGGGCGAGGTCTGACTACGTTTAGCACCCCTGTAGCAGTTGTCTGCAACAATAATGTAAAGATATTAAAACATAATTATCAGGATGGACTAGTGTTATAACGCTTACAATTCATTGCATAAATTCACCTCAAAAAGAGAGTTGAAGTTGAGACGCAAAAGAAAGCGCCTAAGAAACGGGGCTCTCTGACTCCCAGCAATCCTGCTACTGCGGAGTATAGTATATAACGAATTCGAGTTTTTGTTGAATTCCTGCGGAAATAAATTCATATGATTTCATTAAGGATATTAAATAATATCATTAGTTTAGCAATAAATCTTGAACATGGAGAATAACAGAGACTAGGCTTAATCATATTTAATGTTTAAATATTAAAATCTGGTAAGCTTTGTATGTTGTAAGCATGAAGAATTTGTTAGACATAACAGCAACCATCCGTTTGTCTTTGTATAAAATAATCTAAAAGGACATTCTACTGTTGCATATCCTGAATAGCTATTTATGCCATCTTCTTTCTTACAAAATTTTAGGTACATATATTTCTGCCGTTCGATATTATTTAGCTTCAAATTTTGCAAATTTCAGCACACCAAATGTTGTTGACACGTTATTAACTTGGGCCAAGTGCTAATTTATTATTCAAAACTTGAGTCTTTTTCTTTGTCCTACCAAATAGAAGACCACCCAGTTCCCCGTTCTCCCAGGAATAACTCATGATCATCTTTAGGGATTTCTGGTTCTTGAACCAAAGTTTTCTACTCTTTTATACCCATTTTTTTCCTCATTTTGATTTTGCATACCACTCAGTCTTTGATTGGGCTAGTAACAGAGTGGATATCAAGAATGATGTGATTTAGGATAGTAAACAAAAAGAAATCGAAGTGAAGGTATAAGCACATGTACTATAATATTCTGATGTTGCGGTCGTACATGTGGTTGTGTGCAGTGCACATGGATGTAAGGTGTGACAAGAGGTAGGCACCAGTGGAACTAAATGGTACGAACCAGTTTTAGCAGGTTGGAAGTCGGAGGCAGGGAATGAGGGTTGGGGTAGCAGGAAATCTAACTAGTAGGCTGCAGTGCAGCCTGGAGAGCGTGATACTGTGCACAAGGTGTCATACGGAGTTATAAAAAAATAAATGAGGGTCTGCTAGTCAATTTTTCGTGGTCAACCTAGAAAAGTAATCAAGCTACCAACTTAGGATAAAGCCATATAGCCACGGTCAATGACCGGCCAAAAAACAGGGGCGCCACTTGGTGCCCCCCTATAGGAGGGGGGGCTGTCGGTGGCTCCATTGACCCTGGCCACGAAGCAAGGTCCACCAACTTATTTCTGAAGAGCTCATTTTTTAAGCTCACAAGCTCCTTTAATATTGTACAGGACACCTGTAAACATATAGTATGCTGTTATGTTGTCTTGAGCAAAAAAATAAAGATCCAAGTAGATAATTTCTGTGTTTTGCCAGGACTAAACATGTGAATTCTTGATGGTCGACAACCAAGTAACAGGTAAGGGGCATTTCCCATAATGTATGACAAAATGAAATTTCCTGTTTTTGCAGATTCAAATAATTTTCACACACCTAATTACTTATTATAAGACCAACATAGTTTAAAATAGAATATTGCCAGAAATACCTCAGCTATGTGCTCCAGTTCAGCAGTACAGTCACAATTTTCTGGGTTCTCAATCTTCCAGTAAAATTGCAAGCAAAGTTTCGTAATGCCGTCCAGAATCCGTGACACAGAACCAATGTCCAAAAAAAATTGTGAAATTAATGCAGATAAGTACCCGCAGGCATATAGTCAATAAAATGAAAGTTCCATTTCCTCTCTTTCCAGTCGAGCAATAGAGAACAGATCCAACACTCGATGCACACAATCATCAGTCGCTTCTCTGAACTCAGGATATTACAGCAATAATGTAGATAAATTACAATTTATTGGCGAGCCCATCTTTAAACTAGACCCGGCGATTTCATATATCTTGGCAATTTATGCATTGAAATCAGACTTGAGAGCTTGCCATAAACTTTTCCATACAACTTTACTGATGCATGCTATTTTCTTTTCGGTAATCCTTATAGTCCAGCTTATTTACCGAATGAAACACAATCAAATAAAAGGAGATTGTGCATAAATGAAGTGATTACACAAGACAAGATCAAGACGTGTATACAACCTGGTAATCCAAGAGAAGTTTCTTTTTATGTGTTAGCATTTAGCACCAAACACAGAACATAAATGCACTACATCTCAAAAGTACAAACAAAAATAACACCTATTTGCTTATGTTTGTAAGCCAGGCCATACGAGTTCATAAATAGTTGATGAGTTTGGTATCCCTATAATCAAGACATCCTCATAGCCAGGAAGGTTTGAATCAGAATCAAAAGTGTAAAATCCAGTAAATAACAATCGTCAAAACTGAAAAATCATAGCAAAAAGCACGAGATGGTCATATAGCATGAAATCTTCCATGTTACATGTTGAAGATAATATTTAAATGATATACACGTGGCAATATCTAATAGTTTAAGATTTTAGATCAATTGGTTCAACGTGGTATCAAAGCACGTAAAGGTCTTGAATTCAAGTCTCGTCACCACCCATTTAAAGAAAATTATCCACCTGTTAGCCATTAGGCTTTGATGGGAGAAAATAAATCCACCCTACAATTGAGGGAGTGTTTTGAAGATAATATTTTAATTATACACACTTGACCATATCAACAGCTTAAACTTTCAGATCAATTTGTTCAACATTACTTACTCTTGATGGTAGTCAACCAGCTTTGTAAACCACGAGAATTTTGGATTTGAGCTTGCAAAACATTCCACTGAGATTCTATTACATCCACCTGGGAAATTGAAAGAGAGGTTTTTCATTGATCTGAAGAATTCTTAAACAGGTACATATGAAGATATAAAAATTATACATGACCATTATATTATAGTAGGACCTTTATGAAATATCACTGAAGTTGATTGATAATCATATTACGGTGTATTCACACGTGTAACAAAGATAAGAAGTTTGTCTCTTATCTTAATACGTTAGTAAATTACAAAACATTAATACTAGTGCATCAAAAAGCAGTCTAGGTTACGCGCTGGGTAGCGCAGAGCATCTGTTTCGGGTACGGAGGCGACGAGGGGTGCTAGTATCAGCTTGACACATCAACAGGGGGTCGTATAGAACTTCTTCGTTAATTGTATTTTCTAGCGTGTCGATGATCAAAATAACTTCTTGGTTATTTGATTTTCTAGCATGTGGATAATCAAAATTTCAATACACGTGACTTCTTGTCAAGAGAGAGAGAAGCCCAAGATGTATAAGAGAATTGGATTTCAGTAGAAAAGAGAGTCGGATGTTGAGGAATTTATGATTTATCTAGGGGGAATAGACTTTCTGTGAACCATACGGACTTAAATGCCAAAATTAAATTTCTGACACTTTCTGATTCCATCATTGGCCTACAGAAACATACACAGAAATGAATGGACTGAATAATTCTACTATTATAGTTCTCTAGTTTCCGTCTTACATGGAAAACTAGCTGCATGGATTCACCAGTTATAAGCAAAGGGAAAATTTCTGCAATGAGTTACCTGGATATAAAATTGAAGATTTCTGATCAGGAAGGCCATGTGTTCTCTAACACGCCACATTGGTCTAAACCGCTGCTGTCTTAGTGGAGATATTGCTGTTCTTTCTGTTGGGAAATTTACACCAATTCCTTTTCTTTCTATTAACCTGCAAGACATTTTGTTGTTCAGAAGATTATTGGCAAAAGAAAAATAAATAAGATAACGCACAAATTTAAAAGGACCGTCAAAGCTTTTCACTATATGAAAATT
>CAIGRO010168023.1:0-35331 GCA_903798355.1 Fraxinus baroniana
CCGGCGGTTTAAAACCAGACCAAACTGTTAGGTTTAGGTTTGAGTTTTTTTCAAACCGTTCAAAATGGTTTGGTTTAGGTTTGAACTTTTCTCAAACCGGTTTAATCGGTTTGGTTTGAAAATTTATCAAAAATCGCAAAAATCGGACCGCTTACACCCCTAGTAGCAGCTGCAGGTTCCTAAGTAAAAAAAATTAGATTTTAATATAAGTTAAAGTCAACAATTCATTTCAACCACATATTGTATGTGTCCCACAATTTTCAACCACACAATTTCATTAATTCTATCAAAATCTACTAAAAACTGATTTTAATCTCCACGAAACATGGACAAATTTGCACTTGATTAAGAAAGTGTTGAAATATATATATGATATTTTGTTTTACTTCATTTCTGCTAGATATTGAGAAGATAATTTTAATTTGTATTGTCGCTCAAAATTAAAAAAAAAATGTTACAAATAGAATCAAACTCAAACCGACAACTCTGATTTGTATACGATCCCAATAATCGTGGACTTAAACAGTTCCATTTACGAAATAGTTGAAGTACAATGGGTGGTTTCGATTATTGAAATGCTCGGATTGATTCACTCGACACACAAACCTCTATTTGATTTGTGATGGATAATCCACAAGTACTATTTTAATATTTTACCACTCAATTCTATTTATTTATTAATAAAATGATTTATAAACAACGGCCAAACCAGTTCATATTTATAAAGTTGGAATTGAAAATTTTATATTTTGGTAGTGAGATTTTGGTTTATGTGGTGGAGAAAAGGAGGGAAAAAGGGCACCTACGAAGGAGTTCAACACAACCGCAAACATACTTTTCGTCGCCTTTTCCCGTTGTCCTTTCACACCTCTTTCTTCTGCTAGCTCTCTTGGCACTTTCTGATTGTCTTCTGTGTATTTGGAAAGTTTTAATGGTAATGAATTGACTCGGACGATCTTTTAACTCAATACTATTTTTAACTACATATTATCGTGGATAAAATGCCCAGAGTAAATAATGCAGAGTGTTTCACGCCCAAAGTGAAAGATACATCCATTTGCAGTTGCAGAATTTTACGATGATGACAAATAAAAATAGACGTATTATAATTTTGGTATAAGATCGAGTCTTTCTTGAAACCTCTATAAAATAAAAATATTGGAACCAAAAAAATTTATGACTTTGAGGAGTTATTAATTTATCGATAGAAACGTTATGCTATTTCTAGTGAATGCCACAAATGTAATAAATGCCGAACATATTTCTAACTATCTCATTGAAAATGATATGTTGATGTAATGACTTAACGACAAAGAAATTTATTCGAAGAATCCTCACTATAGGTGGTGTGGGTGGGATTTTTTGGATAATTTTTTATTACCATGTGGGACCCACTTTTGTGAGGGTAGGTAAAATGTCTGTGAAGTAAACTTCTGTACGTATATCTTAATCCTTATTCGAAGGGCACCGAATATGCTTTCTAAGAATGGTGATGATTCAGACGATAGTGTTTTACCAATTATTTCTCCAAAATAAGTCTTTCAATCATTTTTAAAAATTTAAAAGAAAATTCAAAATGTATATGTGCATTGCAAAAATATAATAATAATAGTAATAATTTCTACGGACAATTCTCAAGTGTCGTACAGAAAGTTTCCACCTAACTTGGCCATTCAATCTGGCTGACACTGACTTGAGGAAATTGTGCCAATTTTTCATTCCACGTGCTTAGACATTTTCCATGGGGTTTTGCTCCGAGTCCAAATCGATTACTAGATTTCGTAGAAATTTCTCTACCAATTTCATTATTTTTTTGACCTTTTAAAATTGATACATTTCTTCTTTGGCAAGCTTCACAAAAGAAAAAAAAAATGAGGATCCATTTAAGTTGATAGGCCAGGGACCAAATTTGCAATTTACCAATAAATGAACAAAAAGGCGATAAGAGTACCTTTGACAACTATTTATAAATGAATATGTTTATTAAGATTTGCTAAAATCAAAAAAACTTTTTATTCGTATAAAGATTTGCTAAAAGGATCTATGAGTATCCTTTTTACCGGTTTATAACATAACTATTTATAAACTGGTTAATTTCACAAATGTCACTGAACTTATCTAAAAATTAAAAAACGGACACCGAAATTTAAAACTTACAGAATCGGTCACTGAAATTTGATGCATTTTCACGAACGGCCACTAAAGTTTTAATTTATTTCACAAACGGTCACTGAAAAACTGTTATGATTTTAATTCAAACTTAAAGAATCAAAACACATGGACATAGAAACTCGACCACTTCAAGTGTAAACACTTGTCAAATATATTTTTAATGGTAAGTTCATGTCGAATAAAAAAATAAAAATAACTGTATAACATTGTAGAGTTTTCGATACTTTTTAACAAGATTAACCATTTAAAATGAAAATCTAAATTTTAATACGTTGTAAGAGCTCGTTTCAAACGAGCCACCATTTTACAGCACGTGTCAAAAGTAAAATACATTGAATAAACATGAATCATTATATTTGATAGAGATTTAATCACTTGATGTCAACATTTGAAGATTGAACCACAATAAACAGGTGTTCGAATTTAAATTTCTAGTCAGCACACGTCATTAGCTACGTGAACTTATTTTGGTCCATTCAGTTTTCCTAATTTCTTCGGTTCATACGAATATTCCAACCGCAAGGCAATTCCCTGGGTCCCAATTTTCATATCAAAAATGCTAAATGTACACATCTCGGTTCACATCTAATTTCGGTTCACATCTAATTTCACATCCTCCTAATATAGGGGGTGGGCCTGTAATTTTAAAGATTGCGGGTTCCACTCCCTATGTGAGAGGGATGTGAAATTAAATGTGAACCAAATATTCCCACTCCCTATGTGAAACTAAATGTGAACCAAATGTGTACTTGTAGCGAAATTCATTTTCATATAAGCTCGACAAAGAGTCAAAGACTACTTTAACCTGCAATTTCCTTTAAAAAAGCGTGTTTATAAAATAATAATAAAATTTACTTTAAGATTTAGAAGGTGTTTGGTAGATATTAAAATATGATTAAAATTTAAAAAAATTAATCGTTTTTTTTTTTTTACTTTTATTAGACGAGTGAGATCTAATAACGACTATATTTTCAATTGTAATTAGATTTTGAGCTCTCCCAAACAAGCTCTTAAATAAATGATTAGTTTAATGAACGAGAATTTCATTAATTAATTAAGTCGTGTTTGGTTCCCTTTTTAAAACTGATTTTTATAATTTATTTATAACAATACATTTTATGATATCCATGGCTTTTTATCAATTTTTATTCAAATCAAATAAAGGCTAATAATTTTGTACTTGATTTTACTAATTTTTTATTTTCCAATTTCTCGAAGAAGGATTTCAATGTTGTTGTGGTATAGCTATTGTTTCTTGAGTTCATCAAGTCTCTGTCCGAGAAAAAAATTATAAACAATTTAAATTATAAATAAATAAATAAAGTGAATAATACTTGAAAATTCCTTGAAATGCACGGTAAAAAATAAATTTTGATCATTCATTTTAGTACAGTTTTTAGTGCACGTTATGCAGCTTGCACTCAAATCAATTTTGTTGTTTTTTCGATTTTTTCTACTTGTACAGAAAAAATCAGATAGAAAATGAACTGATACTCACATGTGGATGGGTCCATGTGAATTAAATATTACAGTCGAAAGGTACCCTTTAAGGTGGAGTTGCAGAAGCAGGTGAGTAGTGTTATTGAGGAGGGACAATTTTTTGGGAAAATTGCAGTCAAGGTCTATGATTTATATGCATTGGGCAAATGAAACTCATTTGAAGCTATATTATCCCCAATCTTGGATAGTTGTATTGAACTTTGTGTGAAAGGATTACGTCCAATAGGACGTTAGGTGCTTAAAAAATTACTAAAAGGTCAATAATTATTTTTAACAATATATTTTTTTATTAACCTTACAGCTACGACGCGATTTTCACTATTATCAAAAGGTAAGTTCTTTACGCCACACAATAAGAGATGACTTTGCACTGAGTGGGATGGAAGACTAATTCTACAAAGTTACTCAATTGATGCATTTTGTCAAATAAATTGGAGACTTTTTATCTTGTGTATTTCTTGGACGTTGGTGCTTATTTGTCAAGAAAATATCAGTAAGGACTCTTTGAGTGTTTTTCAAGTATACATTGTAGGTGTCGTTTTTCATTACTTTGTACCCCTAAATCTAAAAAAATCTATGATATTAATTTTGTCTTTCGAAAATGTCACATTTATCTATCAACACGCGTTATCAATTTCAACACCTCTTTCCAACTCCTTTATGCCCATCGAGTTAATGTTATTCATCTTCAGTGGGATTACAAATACAGGCTATATGACTCTAAATAATAGGTTAAATGAAATATGAAATTAACTGACTTATTTAATTTCACATATCATTTAATGTCACATTAACGCCATTTAGACTGTGTTTGTAATCCCAGTGAAGATGAATAGCATTACTCTATGCCCAGCCGAACTCCTCTTAACGTCCATTGCAGAAGCTAGCACCATCCCATTAAGCTCTATTTTTTCCCCTTTTAAAATCTTAGCGAAAATTTTTCCTCTTTTAGAATATTAACGAAATCGATTTGCTATCCTTGGTGAACTTTGAAATAGTTAAAATCTACTTGTTCTGGGATTTAAAGAAAAGTTACCAATATTTTTTTCGCAAATTAGTAAACACGTGTGTTGTTATTATTATTATTATTATTATTATTTGGGTAGTGGATAAAAAAATACATTTTATTTTTGTAGCAAAATAAAACAAGAACATTTTGTGACTATCTTTACATCAATAAATGCAGAATAGTTCCATAAAACGCTGCTTCATTAATTTAGTGCACGCTACTATTGTTAGAAATTTTAATAGTAATAGGGACATTACAATCAAGCAAGCTATTGGTCACGTCGTGAACGAATTAAATTTACTTTTTATTTCAAACATTTTTGAATGTGTATATAAGTAACTTTTTTAAACTTTTAAATTAAGATTATTTATTTGAAACTAATATTTATCTTACACTCAAAATAAGATCATGCTTGGCTAGGATTAGTATAAAGTAAAACGAGAAGGTTTGGACATATATTAACTTTTTAACTTTTAAGTAAAAAACAAAAAAACAAATCTCGATTATTTCAAAGTTTAGTATTTTTACTATGCATCGTTATATGTTTATATAATTTTATTTTAAGAAAATAAAAATACATAGATAGCGATATCAAGTCGTTCATAGATACCATCACACCAATTTTAAGCACACAAGTCACAAAAAAGTGAAAATATCAATTATTAGTTTTTTAATCATTAAAATGGAGAAAAATAAGCCCTCTCTTTTGTACAGATTACGGACATGTTCGGTAAAGATTAAAATCGAATTAAAATTGAAAATCGGCCGTTATTATTGACTTTTATTAGACAAGTGTGACCCAATAACGAGCATATTTTCAATTTTAATTGAATTTTAAGCACGATTGAACACGTCCTAAAATTCAATGTTTAATTTAAATCGAAGTCAATAATTAATTTCAACCACATATTTTTTTAGCCCCATAATTTTTTAATCGCATATTTTATTAACTTTTATTAAAATTTATTAAAAAAAATTTAATTTTAAGCCTTGCAAAACGGGACTTAAAATAAAAGACAAATTTGCGTTCCAAAGTGGCATAATTCGCAGGCTCCACGTAAACGACACTAGTCTTCTCAAAGCAAATCATGTGACCGAGTTAATCACGGAAGTTGATCCGTCCCAGTTCCCACCTCCTTCTAGAAAAATGTGCTCTCATGCATGACGTGAGGAAATTTAAGGTGCATTTTTTTTTACGTAAAAAGAGTAGGTGGAAATCAACAAATAAGAAAAGAAATGAAACAATTGAAAATAAGTAATCATTTCTTGAGGTGAAAAGTATAATGGAACGGTTGGTAACGAAAGCTAACAACCATATGAAGACACATAGCCCATATTTGATGTGAATTAAATTCTTAATAAATCTTGATAAAAATTGATAAAATACATGATGAAAAAATTGTAAATTTCATAAAATATGTGATTAGAATTAATTATTGACTTTAATTTAAATTAAAATTTCAATTTTAATCCATATCAAACATGATCTTAGACCTTGTTTGGTACGGATTAAAATCAGATTTTAATTTAAGTCAAAATACAATAATCACTATTAATCACATCTTTCATAAATCCCACAACTTTTCAACCACACATTTCAAAAATTTCTATCACAATCTATTAAAAATCTAATTTAATCCCTACCAAACACTCTCTTAATATAAATATAAATGAGTTATTTATAAAAATTTAAAAGAATGACAATGAGTATGGTGTAGGCTAGGTTAAAATAAGTAAATCATTTACTAGTGAATTAATAAAATTATTTTTTTTTTTAAAAAAAGTAGTTTTTTATATGTAAAAATAGTTTCTTATAAGTAACTTTTATTCTTCTTTAAACTTAGTCGAGCGTGCTTTATTAATGCTTGATAAGGTGCTTGTATGTACAACTTAAATTCATGTTTAATTCACAATAGTCAATAAAATAAAAAATAGTAATTCTTTTAATGTTTTTATCAATATATTTCACGAGATTCTTAAGCATTATTCATTTATCCACCCCATTATTTATATCTATTTATATATATAATTGCTTATAAATACTTGCCCATAAGCATAGTATCGATTGCTATTTAATTTTTTGATATATCCGACGTTCAAAAAGATAATTCTACAAACTATTAGTCTACTACGTTTTGTTTAAATGTTAAAATTAGTCCTTTTAAAGGGTCGACGTGGGTCTATCTTAACTCTTCAACTTTTTTAATAATTTTTTATTTCAAAAGATTAACAAAAAAAAAAAAAATTAACGGCCAAATATTATTAGGGGTGTGTTTGAGTTACATTATTTTGAAAGAATATATTCTAAAACAGTGGATTAATGGAAAAGGGGTGGTTGAAAAAGAAGTAAAAGTTATTGATGTGATAAAAAAATATTATTTTATTGAAAAATGTGTAGTTAAAATTAATAGAAGAATGAAAATGAAAATTTTAATATGTACCAAACAGGACATAAGCTCAAAAGAAGTCGCGTCGAATTTCTACCGATATTTCTTCTAGACGGTCAAATTAAACTCCTCAAATCATGTCAAGACTTGGAGCGGCCACCTAATTTCGTGCAGGATACACTTCACATTTTGTGTAAATTCCACTTACACGTCCTAATCTTCAAAATTGACATATATAAATCGTGACACTTGTACAGTACACACAGGATGAATTGTATAAATAATAAATGAAGATATTAGAATAATATATTGTCAAAAAATAATTTAAAAATAAAAACTAAACTCATTGACATTTGAAACAATTAATTCTCTTCCAGTAATTATATACTGTTTTTATATTTTATGAGACTATGATCCAAGATTCATCTAAAAAAAATAGATGGTCAAAAAAGAAAATAATTAATAATTAAATGTGAAAACTAAGGGCGGCTTCGGTAGAGATTAAAATTAAAAAATTAGTCGTTATTGTTGACTTTTATTAGACGAGTGTGATCCAATAACGGTCCTATTTTCAATTTTAATTGAATTTTAAACTGTATCGAATAGGGCCTAAATTCATTGACGCGGTAATTTTTCACCCCGTAATAATATACTTTTTATATACTGTTTTATAATGTATGGGACTATGATCCACGATACATTAAAAAAAAAAAAAACAGATAGTCTAAAAAGAAATTATTAAAAATTAAATGTGAACTAAATTCATTGACACAGTCATTTTATTTTCACCCCGTAATAATATTCTTTCTATATTATACGGGACGAACATCCAAAATTCATTAAATGTGTGTTTGAGCCACATTATTTTGGAGAAAATTATTGATGTGATAGAAAATATTATTTTATTGAAGAATATATGATTAAAAATGAGTAAAAGAATGATAATAAAATTTTTAATGTGTATCAAACAGGGGCTAAAAAAAATAGACAATCAAAAAATAAATAAAAATGTGAACAATAAAATCATTGAAACGTTGAATTATCATCCAACAATGATGTACATTTTTATGTTATATGGAACAAGCATGTTCGATCATGCTGAAAAAGATTGGTTATAGGTAGAAAGTAGGTGTCGATCTAAAAGTCTTGCGGACTATTCTTTGGTCATTATTAACACACTCTCTTATTTATTGTGTTTGATTTGGTCCTACTATTAACATATCTTTTTTTTTTTTTTTTTGATACCCAGGTTTCAGGCTTACGCCTGACTAATCCTGGACCACCTGCTCCGGTGCCTCATCACAGGTGTAGGTAAATCGCGGATTATGCCCAATCAAGCCAGTGTCTATGCAAGCTTTATACTTTTCGCCCCAAGGGAGCCCTCCTGCGCCGGATTTTAAAACACCAAGCTGCTCCACCACATGGTTTGGGTATTACAACACTTGGCTGCTCCCTCCGTGATTCGAACCCCCCACCCTGGGATTTGCAAGCCCAACCTTGCACTGTCTTTACCATCTCGGATATGCCTCGGGGCACCTTAATCACTTTTTCTACATATATGTAAGTTATCTACACGCTACAAGATTTTTTTGAATGCAAAGATATTGCAAAAGGAATGGTCAAGTTAAATTTCAAGGTTAGCTAGGTATGTGAAGTCACATAAAGAGAGTCTAGTATGGACTTTTGAGACGTTTGCATATCGTAAAATGGAAATGGCTAATTTGTTCATAATCATAAGGAGGAGTGGTAAGTGAGAGGGGTAGATGACATGTCACGTGGTTTTCGAGTATATGCATCTCTTCCATAAAGGTAAATAGTTGTGCACGATGATATTTATCTCATTTGAAAATATAATTGATGGACATAGTTGCTGTCAAATTGTTTAGACCAGGGTATTTTTAACTCATCCTATATTGCTAGAAGGGCATATATTCTACTTCCAAAGATCCATTGAAGGATAGTAAGCCATGTGCATCGAATCGTTTAAGTGCGTGCGCCGTTTCACTAGGAGGCTCACCTAATCTAGAGAATGAATATGTATTTAGGCACATAGCCTCAAATATGATCGTCATGTAGGTATTACTTCTTGATTGAGGATGTCGTTACGAGTGTGTTAGATGACCTATAGGATGGATGAGGTGAGGTGGATGCATTGAGACTACTAGAGGCGTTGAGCATATTAGACAACCATCGGGGGTTCGACATATTCAAAGTCTACTTTTATCTTTTGGCCAATTTGAAGTTGAGGTAGTGATGTAGACACTTAATTATTTAAAGTATATTCATTTTTTTTTATCATTTTCAAAGCTTGGCCAAGAATGCTTTAGATAATATTCAAAGACAGATTTGAGACAAAGATCATCTGTATATTTTCCTCTATTTTAAACCACTGAAATTTCTCCGTCATGCCGACCTCTTTAATTAATAATTATTTATCACGTGGCTGTCAGAAATAGAAATTCAAAACGAAATACGCCACTTATTTGAGCAGAAAAAATAATCTGCTTCTGCATTGTTTCCAGGAAAAAGCTGCAGATTCTTGTCCGATAGTGTTTTATATTAAAAAATCAAGTCGCTCTTGCAACAATTTTACAACTGCATTCTGCAATTTATCCTCCTCTTCTCCAAGTCTCTTTCTGCATAACCGACAAATAGAAAAAGGCTGAAAACTCAATAATGAATGGCTGAAAGACAAAGATATTATCCTCAATTATCCATGCCCATAGTTATTCCTCTTCGTTTTTCGTTTTCTTTGAAAGCCCAGAAACAGGAGGAGGTAAGTTTTTTTCGCCCCCCACAGAATCAAGATTCTTACAGCCATGCATGTTTTTTCCCTCTGTTTTTGTGCACTTTATTTTCAATCAAAAACTGCTTTCTCCTATTATGTTTTCATCTGATAAAGTCTTTTTTTCCTAAAAGTTCCTTAAGATATGAGATTTTTGTTTGAAGTTTCAATTGTAGTAAAGTAAAGCAGGGGCCCTTTTGATTCAGTAATCTATTTTCAGTATATATAGTTGTCTCTTTTCAATTCCTTTTCCATGATTATTTGCTTTAATTAACATTTATTCCACCTGTCCCCTCAGTTTTTATTTCTTTAGTCATATCTGTATAATTGATTCTAACTATTTAATGAAATACGTTTAGTGATTTGAATCTTTATTGCTTCAATTATATATTTAATGATTATATCAGTTATTGAGTTGATTACTTCTTGGATTTATATTTATTAGCTTTGATATGATATAATTTTTAGTGCTCTGTTTTTCTTATTCCAGAGAGCAGATACTGGGAATTCTTGAAGTTGACTGGAAGACTGTGAGCAACATGTCTTCAGCCTCTTGGATTACAACGCTTTCTTGTTCCGGATCGGTCCAGGACGCCACAATTTCATCCGTTCTTCAATGGATAAGATTCATTTTCCTTTCTCCTTGTTCTCAAAGGATACTTTTAACTTCTGTGGATGTTTTGTTCTTGCTTATTTTGCTTGTATTTGCAATTCAAAAGCTGTACTCGAGATTCACTTCGAACGCGCGTTCTAGTTCTGAAATCAATAAGCCTCTCATTGCTAACAATGGAGGTTTAGTTAGGAGTAATTTCTGGTTTAAGCTGTGTCTCATTGTAACAGTTCTTTTAGCAGTTTCTTCTACTGTTTTATGCATTCTGGCCTTTACTAGAAGAGCTGAATCGCAGTGGAAAATCGTAAATGGACTGTTTTGGTTGTTTCAAGCAATAACTCATGTAGCTATCGCTGTATTAGTCGCCCACGAGAAGAGATTCAAAGCTGTTACCCATCCGTGGACTCTTCGAATATACTGGATTGTAGAGTGTGTCATTGTAGCCTTGTTCTTCGCATCAGGGCTCGTACGCTTGATTTCTTTTCATGAAGCTGCTTCAGGCCTGCGATTGGACGACATTGTTTTGATGATTATGTTTCCTCTCTCGATTATTCTTCTTGTGATTGGAATTAAAGGATCCACAGGCATTGTAGTACTAAAAGATGACACTAAACCAGTAGTAGATTCAAATACCGAATTGTACGAACCTCTTCTTGACAAATCTAACGTGAGTGAATACGCTTCAGCATCAGTCATATCTAAGCTCTTTTGGATCTGGATGAATCCCCTTCTGAAGAAAGGCTACAAATCACCACTCAAAATTGAAGAAGTACCTACCCTTTCACCAGAACACATTGCTGAACGAATGTCAGAGCTTTTTGAAAAAAATTGGCCTAAACCCGAAGAGAACTCAAAACATCCAGTTGTGAAAACATTGGTCCGATGCTTCTGGAAGCAAATTGCATTCACGGCTTCACTCGCAATCGTGAGGCTTTGTGTCATGTATGTCGGGCCTACTCTCATCCAGCGATTTGTTGATGTGACGGCAGGAAACGGGAGTTCGCCTTATGAAGGGTACTACCTTGTACTGATTCTCTTACTATCCAAATTCGTCGAAGTTTTGAGCTCGCACCACTTCAACTTTCATTCTCAGAAACTCGGGATGCAGATTCGATCCACACTCATTACTTCATTGTACAAGAAGGGTTTGAGGCTAACATGCTCCGCAAGACAGGCTCATGGAGTCGGACAGATTGTTAACTATATGGCAGTGGATGCTCAGCAGCTTTCCGATATGATGCTGCAGCTGCATTTCTTATGGCTCATGCCATTGCAAATCACAGTGGCTCTTGTTATTCTATACCAGTACATTGGCGTTTCAACATTTGTTGCCCTATTCGGACTTGCTTTAGTAGTCCTGTTTGTTCTGTTTGGTACTCGAAGAAACAACGGGTTCCAGTTTAATATCATGAAGAATCGTGATTTGAGAATGAAAGCCACAAATGAGATGCTTAGCTACATGCGGGTAATTAAATTCCAGGCATGGGAAGAACACTTCAACAAGAGAATTCAATCGTTCCGTGAATCAGAATATGGATGGCTATGCAAGTTTATGTATTCTATATCTGCCAATATGATTGTATTGTGGAGCACTCCATTGCTTATTTCTACATTGACATTTGGAAGTTCAATTTTGCTGGGGATTCCACTTTCAGTAGGGACTGTTTTCACCACAACCTCACTCTTAAAGATGTTGCAGGAACCAATAAGGACGTTCCCACAATCCATGATCTCAATTTCTCAAGCTATAATCTCTCTTCAAAGGCTGGATAGATATATGACTAGTCAGGAGTTGGTGGATAAATCAGTCGAAAGAGTCGAGGGTTGCGAGGGAGATGTAGCTGTGACTGTGGAAGATGGATCTTTTAGCTGGGATGATGAGAATGGGGAAGAAGTCGTGAAGAATTTAAATTTTGAGATAAGAAAAGGGGAACTTGCAGCACTAGTTGGGACAGTGGGATCAGGGAAGTCCTCTGTTCTCGCATCAATTCTCGGTGAGATGAAAAATTTATCTGGGAAGGTATGCCATTTCAAATCTGAGCCCCCGTTTGGTGAACATTATTTTCAGAAGAATGCATTTTTTTGGTTGATGTGATAGGAAATATGTGGTTGAAAAAAAAGGAAAAATTATTGATACGATAGAAAATATTATTTTATTGAAAAATGTGTGGTTGAAAATGAGTAGAAGAATGAGAATGAAGAAAAAATGTGGCCCAAAAAGAATGTGGCCCAAACAGGGGATACTCTAAAATTTTGGATTCTTGTTTATTTGATAGGCAGAAATCCGTCATTTGTCTATAATGGTCTATCTTCCATCAATGTTCTTTCTCCTTCCTATTCAGCTTTATCAGTGAAGGCTCTTTTGCATGCTACCAACTACTAAGAATATGTTTCAATAATTAGTCCATCCCTGGCTAGATTATTGTGCTGTTATCCACCACTTTTGTTCTTGCTATTCTTCACTTTAATGAGGTTTTTTCGGTAGATCATTATGTAATTGGTTCTTGCATATTGAAAACTTTTATTTTGTACATAACAGGTTAGAGTTTGTGGTAGCACTGCTTATGTTGCCCAAACGTCATGGATCCAGAACGGGACAATACAAGAAAATATTCTCTTTGGCTTGCCAATGAGCAGGGAAAGATACATGGAAGTTATCAGGGTTTGTTGCTTGGAGAAAGACTTGGAAATGATGGAATTCGGAGATCAGACTGAAATTGGAGAGCGTGGTATCAATCTAAGTGGTGGACAAAAGCAGAGGATTCAACTGGCCAGAGCAGTTTATCAGGATTGTGATATTTATCTACTTGACGACGTATTTAGTGCGGTTGATGCTCACACTGGGTCAGACATATTTAAGGTGATATGAGTTTTACTAAGATTTAAAAATTTTTACTTCGAAAATATTTTCGACTGATTGGAAATTTAAGAACGTACTTACATGAATCTTGGTTAAATCACATGGAAACAAATAGTATATCTATAGATCACATTTCTAATGCATTCTTATGACAGGTTCTTTCTTCGAAAATTGCATCATTACATGGTTAAGGAGGCCTTATTTGCAATCTTCTGTAGTATCTTGGATTTACTTCTGCCAAAAGTTGCTACAGATGCAATTGAATAATAAATAAAAACTGTTTCACTTTCGACTACATACCTCATATCTTCTATCTGACACGTGATGATGTAGTTTAAGTCATTATTTGAATTGATTCCTGAATCTGGTTTGCAATGTAATATAGGTCTTATACCACCCATGCTCTTTTGCAGGAATGTGTGAGAGGCATCCTTAAAGATAAGACCATTATACTCGTTACACATCAAGTGGACTTCCTGCATAATGTCGATCAGATATTAGTGAGTAAAAACTTTTTCCTCCTCAAAATCTGAATGTTCCTTTTGAGTGTATATGCAAATGAGTTTGTGTGTGTGTGTCATTTGAAGCTGTAACGACATTTCGTCCAATGAATACCAGGTTATGAGAGATGGGATGATTGTGCAATCGGGAAAATACAATGATCTATTAAAATCTGGCTTGGATTTCAAAGCTTTAGTAAGTGCCCACGAAACCTCTATGGAGCTCGTAGATGTGGAAAACGCCACAGAAAAAAGTTCCCCCACTATATCTACTCAAAAATCTTTTAAACTAAGTGAAGAAAATGGTGAAAGTAAATCTGAAGACCAATCTGACCCTAACCAAGGGAGTTCTAAGCTTATCAAGGAAGAGGAGAGAGAAACCGGTAGAGTTAGCTTAAATGTTTACAAATTATATTGCACTGAGTCCTTCGGGTGGTTGGGTGTAGTGGCGGTGTTGTTCTTTTCCCTGGCATGGCAAGGAACTTTAATGGCAGATGATTACTGGTTGGCGTATGAAACTTCGACAAAACGTGCTGCATCATTCAACCCTTCTTTTTTCATCGAGATATATGCTATCATTGCAGCAGTTTCCTGCGTGCTTATTCTTCTACGAATCTTCTTAGCTACAGTTATGGGACTTAAGACATCACAAATTTTCTTCGGACAAATGCTTCACAGCATCCTTCACGCGCCAATGTCATTCTTTGACACTACACCTTCTGGAAGAATTCTTAGTCGGGTAAAATTTTCATACTAAGATACATTTATTTCTTATTTGAAAGAAGTTAAATTAACAGATTTTTTTTCATAGTAATTTTCATTCTACTGGTGCAGGCATCAACTGATCAAACCAATGTTGATATTTTCATTCCATTCTTTATGAGCGTTACTGTTGCCATGTACGTCACACTTATTAGCATCATCATTATCACTTGTCAATACACTTGGCCAACCGTGATCTTTTTGATTCCACTTGGCTGGCTGAATATCTGGTACCGGGTATGTTCCTTTTCTCGTACTGAGATTTGTTTACTGAAGGCTTATTTAACTGAATGTGTCTCTGTGTGTATCAAAACTGAAACTACTACGGACTTGACCAACATTTTCCTTTTCTTGTGGTTTGCAGGGATACTATCTTTCCACATCTCGGGAATTGACAAGGCTGGATTCTATCACGAAAGCACCCGTGATTCACCATTTCTCTGAAACCATTACTGGTGTCATGACTATTCGCTGTTTCAGGAAGCAGGAAAGGTTTTCCCAGGAGAATGTCAACCGTGTAAATGCAAATTTGCGTATGGACTTCCACAATAATGGATCCAATGAGTGGTTGGGCTTTCGTTTGGAACTGATTGGAAGTTTCGTCCTTTGCATATCTGCGTTGTTTATGATAGTTCTACCCAGCAATATCATCAAGCCAGGTGTGAATATGGGGATATGTATTCTTGGAATAGCTGATGGAACAAGTATTCTGGAAAATAATATATTTCTGATAATCAAGTTCGATTGCCAAATTTTGAAAGATTTAAGATTAGTGCATATTATCTTTCTGATTACTGGATGCATGATAAAGAAATTAGCCATTGTTCGATTTCCATTTTTTTCAAAATACATTTTTTTCTTTCTTCTTTTCAACCACACATTCTTCAATGAATAATATTGCAAGCCAAAACTTTCTTATTTTTTAACTACACATTTTCCATCAATCAACTATTCCAAAATGCATTATTTACCTATTAATATTAATGATGTCACTGTTGCACACATTTTGATTCACTTTTTCCCTGACACTCCTTTGTTGATTTACGTCATCCTCAATAGCATGAAACTGCTAATTAGGATGCTACAAGTTGAAACTAAAGTGCACAATTTTGATCATGTCCAGTCTGTATCACTGTCGTTTAACATTATTAGTTGGAGGGCATTGATTGCTCTATATTTTAATTTTTGTATGTCAAATATATCTCTCCTATCTTATTTTGGGATGTTTGGATTTACTCTCAAGGGACTAAGCTTGCTTAATTTTCCAGAGAATGTTGGCTTATCTCTCTCGTATGGGTTGTCCCTCAACTCTGTGCTGTATTTTGCGGTATATATGAGTTGCTTTTTGGAAAATAAGATGGTTTCGGTCGAGAGAATAAAACAATTCACTGTCATACCCTCTGAAGCAGAATGGAATAAAAAAGATTTTCTTCCTCCGTTGAATTGGCCTACCCATGGCAATGTTGAGCTCAAAAACTTGCAGGTAACATGCCATATAGAGTAATTTCAATCAGATACCAACCTTTAAATTCACATGTTTTCTGAGAGAGAGCGTTACATTTTTTGTCATGGATTTGGAGCAAGGAAGGTAATCGAAGAGGCATGAAACAAATATGCTTTCAATAATGACCTCATGCATGCCTTATCATCTTGTTTTGATGTTGGTATGTTTTGGAGCCTAATTATTGAGTATACCATATTTACATCGCATCACCCTAACATTCCTATGATATATCAAATGTTTTATAAGGTGCGTCTATAGTGAGGCAGACTGAGAGACGTAAGTTTACTAATGTATCTTCTTCATAGTGAAAATCTGTAGTGGCCAGTAGACGTACAGTGAGGGTGAACCACTATAAATTTGTGTGAGATTTGGTTTTTTTTTTTTTTTTTGATCTCTTAAATAGGAATAGGACTAAACCATAACATTTGGCAGAATTGTCACGCTGGCGTGAGATAAATAACCATCATCTTTCCTTTTATCTAGTAATTTTTGGAAGTTTTGTCATGAAAATATTGGAATCAATGTTGTACAGGTTAGGTACCGTCCAGATACGCCTTTGGTTCTTAAAGGACTTACTTTCAGCATAAGGGGAGGTGAAAAAATCGGTGTTGTTGGTCGTACCGGGGGTGGGAAATCCACTCTAATCCAGGTTTTGTTTAGATTGGTGGAGCCATCCGCTGGGAAAATAATTATCGACAGCATTGACATTTCAGCACTTGGACTTCATGATCTGAGGTCGCGCTTTGGGATCATCCCTCAAGAGCCTGTTCTTTTTGAAGGAACCGTGAGAAGCAATGTTGACCCAATTGGGCAGTATTCAGATGACGAAATATGGAAGGTGATTTTTGTGTCAACTAGTGTAATACATTGTCGTCGAAAAATCCGACAAAACATGTTTCTCCGTTTAGTTTCTTTCAGTGCTTTATCTAATTTGTGAACTACTGTTCTATAGAGTCTAGAGCGATGCCAACTCAAGGACGTTGTGTCTGCAAAACCTGGAAAACTTGATTCCTTCAGGTACAGTATTCTCTAAATTGCTGGCATATAAAAATGGTTCGAAGACTAAATTTAAACATATAAATGTGTCCCCTCTAAGAGCTCAAGCTTTTAGACGAGGCGATTCAACACAATATTACTACTGATTGCTGGCATATTTAACGGAATATCGAAAGCAGAATAAATTTTTTGTTCTTAACGTGTCATTTTCTTAGTTGTCGATAATGGTGACAACTGGAGCGTCGGGCAGAGACAACTTCTATGCTTGGGACGAGTGATGCTAAAACGAAGCCGACTTTTGTTTATGGATGAGGCAACTGCTTCGGTCGATTCACAGACAGATGGAGTGATTCAGAAAATCATCCGGGAGGACTTCTCTGCATGCACAATTATAAGCATTGCTCACAGAATACCAACCGTCATGGACTGCGATAGAGTTTTGGTCATAGATGCAGGTGCGTACTCCATCGTCTTGTCTTGTATTCTAATTTAATGCTATTTCTCTAAAATGCTCACTACACACACATTATGCTATATGGCACGTTTGGTAGCATGTATTAGACCGTCGTGCTATAATATTAAAGAAGAAAAAGAAAAATATGCTAAAATCTCGTACATTGTACCGTCCTTGTATGCATTAGCTTGATAAGAGAAGCATCTTCTTTATTTTCTTGTTAGATTTAAGATATGAAACTCGTTCATGCTTTATTATCTTGAATATCTTGCTTACGATTCTTTCCTCGTCTCCAACAGGAATGGCAAAAGAATTCGACAAGCCATCCCATTTGCTCGAGAGGCATTCACTATTTGGGGCATTGGTTCAAGAGTATGCTAATCGATCATCAGAATTTTGAATGCTCGATTCTCGTCAAGAATTATGAGCAAAGTCGTAACTTTTAAGGGTAAAGTTCAAACGAGGCAAGGCTTTAGAGCTACATGCCAAGAGACGGACGCGGAACCGCATTATACGGGAAGATATGCATCTCATCTGAAAGTCGAAAAGAAGTATGTCTTGAGATTGCCAAATAGTAGTAGTTGATATTATTCAATGGATTATGTTGAAGCATATTTTATAACAATTTGATAAAAAAACTTCAAATTAATAATTGATTTTGACTTGACTTAAAATAAAATCAAAATTTTAATCCAAACCAAACATGGACTTATTTTTTGACAAGCTCAACGCAACAATAAGTTCCAATCAAGTTGCAAGGGCAGCAAGTGAAAACCGTCAAAACGAAATCAAAATTTTCTTTTTCGAAACCTTTTAAGAGCTAAAAACAATTTTTTTAAAAAAAATACCACTTCTATAATTTTTGACAAAAAATAGAACGCAGGTCACACTAGAAAAATTCATCTTTCAAAAATTAATTTTCAAATTACTATTTTAGTTTCCAGATAATTCATTAATCTAATGAGCTAATGCAAATTATTAAATGGAACACTAGTTATTTACATGGAAACTGCATTTTCAAACCAAATCTTTAACAAGTTATGTTCGAGTCCCAAGAACTCCATAAGAAAACGCCCTTTCAACAACCAATACAGTACACACAAAGATCATTGGAAAAAGAAAAACAAACGGTATTTTCTGCTCAAATACCCATAAATAGCCGGCACTGCGACTCCCAGTGCTCCTTCGCCTGCTGAATTCTCTCCGTTTTTTCAGTTTTGCGACGTTCCTCCCAATACTTGGGGCAGCTGTTTTGA
Source organism: Fraxinus baroniana (assembly GCA_903798355.1). Taxonomy (NCBI): domain Eukaryota; kingdom Viridiplantae; phylum Streptophyta; class Magnoliopsida; order Lamiales; family Oleaceae; genus Fraxinus; species Fraxinus baroniana. Next base: position 18,796 of record CAIGRO010168023.1, read on the forward strand.
ACATAGCACAAGTGAGATATATGGTATATGGTACCCAACCATACAAGAAAATGTATGCACACAACTTGGTATATGTTTGGACTTTGGAATGTAGTACTGGACTGGATAATAAATAATATACAAGATTTTAGCTGCTACTGCTACACAATGCTCCCTACCAAACATGGCATTAGAATATAAGTTACCTTCGGTTCAATAGAATGTGTAGCTCCTCTAAATGTACGGCACCTTCATATACCCCTGCCTGAAATCAATCAATAGAAGATTATGGAACAATGAAGTGTGTTCAGAGAAGACATAAACGACAATCTGGCACTACTCTCATTCAAACACATTGAGTTTCTATCAGAACAACAAACCCAAGCATTATTCATTGTTATACAGTATATGAGGGTTCAAGTCATCTTAGTGAAAGTCCTACTTGACGTATTAAAATTCACGTGTAAAATTCCAGCCGGGCAGGGACTGAAAGATGAAGAAGAACTCGCCTCTCGACACATGGGACATTTTTCTTTGGGATGTGCTTCCGTCAACCCATCCACTATGGTCACGGACGCAGCTTTGCACGCGCACATGCAGCAGAAGATATGACCACAAGTAAGAGATACTGGATCAAATACTGTGTCCTGTTAGAAACACATCGTTAAGCTCGACTACGAGAGATGTGTCATAAACAGATGATAAACTTGAGATTCTACATAAACAGTCTAGACTAAAGACAAAAATGCATGCTCATCTATTTCCTTATCCGTTTCCTAACAAGAATTCAAATTGGAAAAAAGTAACCAAACAAAAAGCAAACATGGTCGACCAGTTACATCTGAAGGTAAAATCTAGACAAAACTGCATGTGTATTTTTCCTTGTGCAATGTAAAAGCTGTTCCCAGATCTTTGTGAAGAAATATTAGTATTACATCTTTCTATTCGTCTACAAAGATGAATCACTTGCAAAATTTTCAATTCTTCTGAGGAATTCTTCAAAATTCTTGGCATATAATGTTCTCTGAAGCATCAGTTTAGGGGTGTAAAGGAGCCATTCCACCAGCAGTACGGCTGGGAAAACGTTCTGAGGCCCATAGGCCACGGTCCACATGGACCGGTCGACTGGCAAAGAATTGACTTCTGGGGGTTATTCTCCTTTTTTTCTTCTCAAGTTCACTGTGCAATTTTATATTTCTTTTCAAACTTGTTATGAACTTCGACTAATTTTCTCTCCTTGGCAGGCCACCATGGAAAGCTGGTATGGACCACTGATAATACAACCTCATTTAACTATATCTTTAGGGTTTGTTAATCTTTACTCAATGGACTCATACCACCTAACATCAATGTGAAACCAAAACAATTGTGCATTCAAGTGATTAACAATTAACATTAACAGATGAGGCACCACCCCCCAAAATATAAGGAAAGAGGAAAACAAAACGACGTCAACGTGGCTAGCAGTATTTTAGGGCAAGCTAAGGGCACTAACCAAGCATATAGAACAAGTCAAGTCAATGTCGAGCTTGATTGAATCAAAGAGCTCACAAGATAGAGATGGTATTCCATCATTCAATATGAGAGCACACCCTTCAGAAAGTGCAGGAGCCATTTTTGTATTTGAATTAGTCTCTCTCAAGTTTATGTGAAAAGCCATAAGCTCACACAGCCATGGAGATTGAAGGATCTCAATACGCTTGCTATGGGCTAGAGATTTGAATGCTTGACCTTGCTTAGAGCAGTGAATCTATATTCAAAAAAGACAATATTTTAATAACGTGTAATGAACCGAGAATATTTTGTGCTTATGCTTGACCTAGAGTATTAACAAGAGTACCTTATCATATTTCTTCAGTATTTTGCGCATAGCAATGGAGTTAATGAGAGCATATGTGACCAGGTCCCGGCCTTCTTGAATCAGAGCTGCATGATTTCCATGTGATTTACCTTTCAACCAGATAAAGAACTTGTGAAAACCTGATGCCAGGTGCACCTCAAGCAATCTCTGGGCGCGTTGGTTGAAGGAGCCGACCACATCAGACATTTCCTTACAAAGTGAAGGAAAAAAGGTCCCATCGCAGACTAAAAACCACGTTAGAATCTAAATCAAAATAATGACGAGGCTATCATATGAATTAAATGCTCAAGTTACATATTCAAGAAGATCATGCTTACTACAGGTCGAAAAGGTTACTGAACAAGGGGATTCACAAGCCTTCAAGATAAAACGGTGGCATACTAAGGACTATATACAAGTACCAGCAGAAGTGTCCATTTTCTGTCGCACTTTCTATATTGCCTGCAAAAGGTATGTTTATACACATTTGCTCCCACCTAAGAATATCACACTAACGGTGTTTATCATAAGAATCCCCCCACCCAGACACCCCCACCTCCACCTTCCAGTGGTCCTACTGGATTTTTTTCCGTTTTGGAAGCCCAATCACGTAGTTCTCACTCTACTAAATGTGCAGTTCATGTAAGGGTCATCTTTCTTTGGTGCTGAGGGAGCACTATTTTATTTATTTCATCTTTGAATTTTGATGAGCAAAATTGGATTATGAATTAACTCGACAGAATCCTATTGAAATAATTAGAAACAAAACTTCTTTTGATTACCGTTCAAGATTTTCTTCTCTAAGGTGATATGTCCAATATCAATCAAACATATCCAAACTTTTCTACTGTTAAGAGGAAATAAGTTAGAAAGCAAAGACAATTCTCTTCACAAGAACTAAAAACAGGCGGCCCCTTCACTTGGCAAGAACTAAATAACCAGAATAATTTATAGGAAAAATCGAAATCTCAAGACTTTTGATACAATAGAAATACCAGAAACTAAAGCACCGGCACAGATGAATCAAGATTCAAGACCCAATAGCAAAAAGCAAATGAGCATATATATAATCACTTATCTAAAAGCCAAAAACATGAAAATCAGATAGGCATATATATCGTTTATACATACATAGGATAGTGTATATAAACACGTCACGAGGAATCCCTATGCTCTGGATGAAAGAATTCAAGACCCAATAATATATCAGCTTATAATCACTCCTCCAAAAACCCAAAATCATAAAAACAGATAGGCATGTATACATACACAAGTGCCTATGCATAAAGATCATATATCAAATCAGCCTATATTCGTTCCTCAAAAAACCCAAAATCATGAAAATCAGACAGGCATTTATACATACACAATTGTGAAGCTCCTCCAATACCCAAAATCATGAAAATCAGATAGGCACATATATACTTACACAAGTGACTATGTATTCTGTTCATGAATCAAGAATTCAAGACCCAATAAACCAATCAGCATATAATCACTCCTAAACCCACAATCCTGAAAATCAGATATACATACACAAAAGTGAGAATATAAGCACCTGGGCAGTGCTGTGGGCAAGTGGAGCTGTCATGAGGAATCTCATCACCTTGAAGCACACCATGTGAATGAACCTCTTTCCTGCATCTTTTCAAGATTTTTTTGAGCTTTTTGAAACCAACCCCGGGCAGTTTCTTGTGCCCCTGCCCTTGCATGTACTCTTCATATTTCTTGCAAAACTTCATTTTTCTATATTTCTTCCCCTCATAACACACAACAGACACTCAAAATTCTCCTTTTTTTCACTAAGGCTGAAAACCCTGGAGATTCTGTGTGAAAATAATTTGTATTTCTTTATATAATACTCATAGGGAAATCTCTATCCCCTTTCTTCACTAAAATAACGGCTTATATAACACCCGATGCTGATGCCACGTGTAAGCAAAAGCCATAAAAAGTCATTTTATGTTGCTTTCTTGAGAAGTAAACCATCGCCAGTTGACATTAATGGGATCAAATAGTATTATTCGTGTGTTTATGGAGGGTCGACGATGGAAAATTGCTACTAATTTTTAGGGTAAATTCCACTTGGAGTGGACACTCATTCTTGACCTGTTGGTAATTTTTTTTGTTTTGTTTTTGGCACTCAAAGTTTTTAACTTTTCAAAACTGGCAACATCTTTGTCATTGACAATGTTTATTTGATGTCGAGCTGAAAAGGTAAAATTGTCAAGAAAAATACTCTTATACCAAAACCCAATACAAACAAAACTTCGTTTAGAAATTTATGCTAAAGGGGTAAAATTGTCAAAAATATTATACCAAAACAATCCATACCGTAACTTCAACTTTCAATCATAAATTCTTAAGAGAGTAAAATTTTCGGTGTTCATGAAATATATCTCGTTGTTTCATCTCATATACGACATTCTGGAGTATCACATATTATCTAACGATTATATTAATGTACAATTTTAAAAAATTGAGGACATTGATATAACAAATGATAGGTTAAGGACATGAGTGTTACACTTAATAAAAGATTCGAAGACCGTGTAATTTACCCTAATTTTTATACTTGTCCCCATCAATTGGCTGGCTAATGACCATGGCTATACTTTTTCTAATTGCACTTTTATATTAATTTTGTCCAATTATATTTTTCATAGTCAAGTTGTAGAATTAAATAAAGAAAGTTGCAAAGTTATTTTAAATTGTTACGGGCAGATATAGTACATAGTTTTAGCTCAATTTATTATCACATTCTTATGATATAATTATTCATTGACTTATGCAACATTCAAGTTCATTTAGTGCATGTTTGGGAGAGATTTTTTTAATTATTATTTTTTTCTTTTTTAGAATGTGAGGTTAAAAGTATTAAAAAGTTATGAGTCTCGTTAAAATGTGCGATTAAAATTTTTTGGAGAAAATCTCACCTTGTTTTTGTTGAATTAGTTTTGTCTAAGGGTGTGTTTGATTGTCAATATTTGTCATGAAAAATGTGTTTTTCCACTAAAATTTCTAATTATGTGTCGTTTGATTGATATTTTTTTCATGAAATAAATTTTCATACTTTTGATCGCGTGACCACATTTTTCTCAAAATTAAGGAAAATATTTTCTTTAGAGCGAATATGATTTTATTTTCTAGGGAATTCACTTTCTTTTTCTCACCTACCCATCAATAAAAATGAATAATGTAATATTTTTTAGGTTGAGAATTAAATCAATCAAACACGTTAAATTAATAATTCTCATACAAATAAGTTTTTAGACAATTGAATTGTCTAAATTTTTTTTTTTCCTTCCATGTAAAGTACATACTCGCAATCAAACGCCCCTAAATTCTTTCCAAGGAAAAAATGAATAATGTAGTAAACCATGTCAACAGGGGCGGATCCAACACCTGACCAACCCCCGCGGCCGCCGGTGTTAGATCCGTCGGGAACAATATTTTTTTTTTGGTTGATAATAAATAAATATTTAGAATATATAACTGATAATTCATTTTGTTTTCAAACATTTTCCATAGCTCATTTTGTTAGAGCTAGCATATAATTAGTTTGAATAAAATAATTGTTATATTTAAATTTTAGACCTTGTTTGATTTTTTTTTTTTCAAAATACATTTACCTCTTCTCTCCACCGCAAATTTTTCAATAATATAATATTAAATTGAAATTCAAAAAATTTCCTTATTTTTAACCACATATTCTCCTTCAAATCACTATTCCAAAATATTTTTTTAAAAATGGATGTTAAAAGAGCTCTAAATATTTTATTGCACAACGGTCAATGATCCATGGCCGCCCGTACTGACTCAAAATCCTGGGTCCGCCACTAATTGTGCGTTTGCCGATGGATGGAGGTGGTGCCAAAGGAGCGCCATCTGTCAACTGACATGTAAAATTCTCTCCTATTCCATGGTTAGGAGTNAGGCATCAAATGAGCTCTTAATATTTTGTTGCTACCAACGATCAACGGCCGCCCGTGTTGACTTAAAATCCTGAATTCGCCACTACATGTCAACTACGTTTTGAAGATTGATACTGACATTTAAGGATATAGTAAATGGCCTCATTTGTAAGACAATTATGTATTGTTAATTTAATATTTCACCATAAGTGCTTTAATAATAATCCTAGTCTTGGACTTTTGTTAGGCTGTATCACACGTTTCTCTAAAAAAATTGCTTGGTTTTGGTATTAAATTTCTTATCTCGATTTTGTGAATTAAATCTAATACAAGATGACATTGATAATTATCCACGTGGCAAATTGAGATCAGAACTACCTGAGATACGCTTCACGTCTACCACATGAAACCGTCGACTCACATGCCTACCAACATGAGACCCTCTACGTCCACACAGGTCATCTACCACCATAAGACTGCCTACCACCGTGAGACCGTCGACCCCCATGGGACCGTCTACGTCTACACAAGACTATCTACCACCATACGGTCGTCGATCCCATGAGGCCGTCGACTCCCATGGGACCCTCTACACTTAATAGGCCGTCTACTATTATGGGTCCACGCCACACTTAATCACATAAATGACAATGAGCTGGACAGGAATCGCTCAACGGCAAACGTGGGTACAACCACCTGAGAAGTGGGGTCATTCCATTAGAACGTGAGGGAAGTGGGGAGGTTTACGTGGGACATGCATAGCAACATGTGCTTATAAATACCTCCAAGGTGAGAAATGTATGGCTTCTTGAAACCCGAACTGCTTGAATTCGCATTATACTATCTTCCTACTCCTCAAAGTCGATTATTGATTCTCACACCGAAGGTACAACATGGGTGAAAGCCCCGACTTCATTTTGCAGGTAGCTATCGCTGACTGGAGTAGCCTGAACACCCCACCCGTTAAGGTGAACACAGAGGACAATCTCGCAACGATTTCAATATCTTTAGTAGAAAAGAATTGTCGTTGTATCAACAACTGAAAAAGTGGTTTAAAGTTTTATCCTACTCCGAGTTTATTTATGAACGTTTTAGCTGTATTTCCACTAAATTTGATCGTATTGAGAATTTAAGATGTTGATATCATAAATACGTTCACAAATAGGACAATATATTTCAATCAAGAATCATGCGAACTCTCAAGCAAAGTGAAAACATTGTAATTATATATAAATTAGAAAAGAAAATTATTTGTTGAAAAAAAATGTCAGTGACGAAAGTGCAAAAGAACAGAAGGTTGGAACTTTTGCTGCTCGACCCACCTTTCAAATAACTTGGGCTGTCCATGGATCGAGTCCGAACAATCCGACAAGCGGCGCGAGTCAATTGTCGCCCCTAAATCTAATTCTCAAGCAATAATAATGCTAAATTGCGCATTTCCTATCAATTATAATTTTTTTAAAAAAAAAAAATAGTTGCGTCTTACTACATCATTCGATATCTATAGTTACAAAAATTTAAAGAGAATTATTACAAGACTGTATTGTACGATCTCTCCATCTATGTTACATCTTGTCAAACGTCTATCCAATTGATCAATGACATGAATACTCCATGGACATAGTGTTTTTCCAACTTTATATTCTTAAAATTATTACTTTCAACAATAGGTATTTATTAAAAGCAAAGCCACCACAAGCACTTGCTGAACAAAAATAATGACCCAAAAATGAGTTATAAAATGGACGGTGGAGAGGCTTGTTGGGTTGTTGAAAGGCTCATAGAGTGTGTGTCTCTGTGTAAATTTTATAGATTTCATGATGGCTATTTCAGTGTAGGAACAAAAATTATCCAATAAGAAGGTTAGTGGATACATTTGTGGAATACTCAAACCTTATAAAGAACGATCAATATTCATTTCTATTTGACTATGAAACAGTGTTTTCATTCAAATATATATGGTGTGTTTGAGCCACATTATTTTGGAAGAATATATTTTGAAATAGTAGATTGTTGAAAAATGTGTGGTTGAAAAATAAGGAAAAGTTATTGATGTGAAGGAAAATATTATTTTATTGAAGAATATGTGGTTGAAAATGAGTAGAATAATGAAAATAAAAATTTTAATGTGTACCAAACAGAAGCTATAAGCGACGTGATTTATTTTTTCAGATAATACATGGACTTTTTGGCAATTCGTTCAAAAAACACTTGTCACATACTCACAATAGTTTATTTGTGAAATATGTTCACTGGTTTTTATCCTAGACAAGTGATTTTCACTCTTTTCTTAAGACAAAATTGCCCTGCAACAGTGCTGAATGTTTACGACACTTGTCTCCCAAGATACAACGGATTCACCTTGTGGTAGAAACACTTCAAACTACAAGCTACGGCCAACTTTCGACAAAGTTTCATCTACAAAGAAGAAAACAATTTTGAATGAATTTGGAAATGATTTGCAAGAGTTTTTATGCAATGTTCAATGCAAATATGGTATGATTTGACTATCGGACCAAGTCCGGATATTTGGCCGAAGTTGACACGAAAGTCACTTTTCCAAGTTTTTTGTTTTGACGCTTAACCAAATTTTCAATCTTCTAAACCAATTTTCAACAGTAGCTACGTGGGACCCCAAGAGCTCTCGACTCAGAGATGGTTAGGGGGGATGCAAGAAAGGTGACATATAGGAATGTCAAAAAGGTTTGATATTTTTCCAAGATTCTCTCACTTTCTACTAGTCAGTAAACTATGATGAGTCTCATACAAATTAACACTCTGCGTGTAGCGCAGACGACAATTTGAAGTTTGATAATACATTCACCTTTCAGATAAGTAGTAAGTAGCACATAAATGAATTAAAACATAACAATGTTCAACTTCTGCTTCAAAAGGAAGTATGAACTTAAAGCTACTGAGAGAATTGGTATCTCAAAGGAACAGAGATGCTTTTTCCGACTTCAGTAACTGAATTCAACCTGGTTTCCCCCTTCAAAAAACTGGCGTACCAGCGCGCTGAAAGCTTTTGATATCTTTTCAGGTCTATGTCATCCAGATCTACGTAGTAAAAACCGAAGGAAGTCCCATAGCCATCCAATAACTCGAGACAGTCTAAGAAGCTCCATGCAAAGTACCCTTTTACGTTTGATCCATTCCTTCGAGCATTCCAGAATGAAAATTGAGAATAAGAGAAACCACAATCAGAGACACATAATATCTTACCAGAATCAACCTGATATTTACTTTTTTGAATCAAATATAAAAATATCTGGATAGTTATATATGTGAGTTCTAAGAACTCGTAGCAGAGCAGCACTTAGCAAGTTACATGAACACAGGTCCAGTATCCGGTTAAAGTACCGGCAGTGGGGGAAGTTATTGAAGTTTAGAAACACTGCTACAGAGATTATAAAGATGGAAGTTTGTAAGGTCAGGGGACGATTAGTTTTGCCTAGACAGTTGGCACCCATTGTATTGACCACCTTATCTAAAAGTTTAAACTGTTAAGAGAAAACACATTCTTTCAAATTTAATCTTCAGCACCCCTTCACATGCATTCCAGGTTCAACTCTTATCAAAGGCCTAACACATGCACAATTTTTCACAAATGATAGCAGCGTGACATGAAGGTCTTTTGCTTAACACGACTTCATTTAAATGCTTAAGCTGTTAGAGATGTGGCACATTTATTTATTCAAATTTACTCTTTGATGTATATTTTCTACACAGGAGACACTATATGCTATTTTTTGTGGTGTCTGTGTTGTAGAAAGTTGGCTACTAAAGAGAGATTGAAGATTTAGAATGTCATCAAGGAATGTGAGAGCGTTCTATGCTATGCTACAGAAGAGACGGCAGATTGTTTGTATTCCGAATGCCACGTTGTCGCTAGAAAATGGCAGGATATATTGCAAGTGCATGGTATCGATCGAAGTTGTTGTCAATGTGGCGAAGGAATGTGGTGACCGAGAAAGCAGAAAGTAGCAAGTAGCAATCTACTTCAGGATATTTTTGGATAGCTTTTATGATAATTTTGGATAATGCTTTTGAAATGTCAAGCTAAAAGTTTTCAGATTCAACCTTAAATGGAAAAAAAACTAGAAGAATAAACAATCTTGTAAAATTCTTGTTGTCCTGTACTTCAGGTATCTTACATGGAATTGCAAAGGCTCACCTCAGAGCATCAAGCAAGCTCCCGATGTAAGCATGCAAATATTCAACCCGCGGCGTGTCATTTAGTGTTCCATTGCGACGAGTCATCTGACCTGCAAAAGCAACTCAAACCAGGATTTTCCTAAGTAAGTTGTCTAATCTGGTTAAAATAAAAAAAGCTTTAAAAAAAACTAAAAAAAGTAGAACTCCGGCACATCAATTTTGTTCAATCAGAAAACAGTATGGATGGAAGCCTAATAAATTACAACGAATAATGCAATCTACTTCAATGGTTATGTTAAGAACGCACATGGCACGAGCAAACTTGAACTGCAAAGTGCAAGTTCAAATAAATCATGTGGTTATGTTTTGTAGTAATCCTTTTTTACTCTGGATTACGTATTTGGCGATTATTTATCCAACTGTGTTTAAAATTAAACTTAACTGACATATTGATTGAAAGAGTAACTTTTCATAACCTATATTAGAGAGCTCTGGCTCTTTTTAAATTCTCCTACACATTTTAAACATCCGAGCAAACAGTTCAATGAGATAACAATATATTCACAATTGTTGTCTGCAAACGGTTCAAAAGAGGAAATGGATAGTCTTATACTCGAGATCTCAAAGCATTTGGTAAGGTGTTGAGAAAATGGAAGTAGGGCATTTCAATATGTTCATTGATTTGTGGTGACTTTCTTGTTAAGTCCAACTCTTAATTACCATCTTAGGTGAAGGCTTTTGGTTCATTTTGCGTAGGCACTGACCTTTATTCGGGACAAGGGTGGTAGCTTCCTTCATACAATTACCAAAAAACAATGTAAACAAAACCACCGCATAGAAAAGCACAGATGCATGTGTAGACACAGACACACACTGTGTTGACGTGTGTAATGTGTTTATGTGTTAGTGTGTGTGCATGTATAGAGAGAGAGAGAGAGAGTGAGAGAGAGAGAGAGACCATTTTCATGGATATAAACAGGCTGATTTCCATAAACTTGTTTTAGATACTCCAGCACTCCATAAAGACCAGAAGGCAGCACGGGATACTTTAGCAACACAAAAAATTAAATTTTTAGAGTCAATTATTAATAAACAAATATACATCGTGAAGTTATTTAAAATCACCTGATCTTGTGGCGTGTCACCCTGTTGGTCTACAGCAACCCGAAAACAAGACAGGTTTAGTAAATATAGCATAACAACAGCACTAGTCAATTAATTGGACTCAGAAAATTATCACTTTCAACAATCCCACGTAAGGAGCGACATTTTCTTTAAGGAAAGAATACTGGTGGAAGCTAAAATTAAACAGGTAGAACAATAAGCTTGAACAACACGAGAAACAAAATGAGGTGGCGATTAAGCAAGCGAATCTATTCAAATTGACTCCGCAACAGGTGATTCCGCATTAACAAGTTTGCATTCAATAAAGCATGGAAGTTGTTACACCCATATATTACGTGGCATGTTCAGATGGAGAGGATCCCACGTTGGCCGACTTGACTATATATACTTTAAAATCCGACCCGCACATGAATGTATGACTCAAACTTGGGGGACTGATGTTACACCCATTTTTACGTGGTATCGACTATTTAATTACAATGGACATATTTAATCAATTCAGATATTTTTGGGCCTGGGCTTGGGTCCGGCCCACATGCCCATTTACCTTTCCTATATATATGTGATTTATGTCACAATTGGAAGAGGTTCTCGAACCCTATTCTGTTGGTCCATTTTTTTGGGGTCAACAAAAGTCATACCTATTATTTGTGCAGCCAGGTCGGCAGAAAATCCACCGTTGTCAAGGATGCTGGGATTATCCTTGACGAATGCTGTTGAATAGTGGTTCACTCCTATGAAGTCTGCTGAGCCCTTAATTTGCTCGGATTCGAGTTTGGTGAAGGTTGGAATTCTTGTTTGGGCATTTTTCTTTACTGTTTCAGGATAGTCTCCAAAAATCAGGGGATCAATTAACCTGCAGTACACATTGAACATTAAACTCGGCATGTCTATGAGTGAAAACTTTCTCGACTCCCATATCAGCTTCTAGCTAATTATTGGACCTTCAGACGTACGGGAGGAATTGAATAGTAAATTTAGTAACTATTCAGATTTTCAACTTACCACCCGATATAAAAATCATTAGCCCTTTGAGTTGCAATTAAATCTTCTGTTGAATTGGTGTAGGGTTCAAACCACAGAGTATAGATGTTAAATCCCACATAACCTTTTTGGTTGGCCTGTATTTGAACACATTATTCCCAAAATACACACAAGCATAAATGCTGAAACACTAGCAAAAACATATGCCTCTTTTGTTACATTTCTCATATTGATTACCGAGTTTTTGAAAACAAAATATGTGCTGAGAATTTAGAAACAAATCCATGCAAATGCAAGGAATTAATTAATCAAAGTTAGTGGACAAACTAATCAATACCAAAGAAAGATTTATTAATCAGAACTATTGAAAGCACGTATGATACCTTGTATTTGGCTCTATACAGTCTCACAACAGCTGAATGTGCCAGCAAGATATTATGCCCCACAATGTATGTTTCAATTGAGGTATTACCCCAGGAGCACCTTGTTCTGTCTGAACAGCGCCCTGGGGCAATAACACCTTCATCATAACCACCCACGGCAAAAATATTGGCCTCGTTAACGGTAGTCCAGTACAAAACCCTGTCACCAAATTCCCTGAAGCACACATCCGAAAATGCCGTGAAGTCCTTCCTGAGTCACAAACACCCTAAGTTTCATTTATGTCTGTATGTCAAGAATGTAGAAGTAGCAAAAGATGTACACATATTACAATTATGTTATTAAAAACATACACAATCTTCCTACTAAGCCATCCTCCATACTCGTCTTCGAGTGCTTGTGGTAGATCAATATGATTTAATGTAATATGTGGTTGAATTCCTGCATGATGGCAAATTTTTTAACTTGGAAGCAGCGAGAGACAAATCTTTGATGGACTGACTATAGGATAGAATGCATTTCCTATAAGAAAGAACATAAAATTTGTAGGAAATTCCGTAATCACCATAGCTTATGAGTTCATCGATAAGATTGTTGTAGTAATGTAACCCCTTTTGGTTGATAGGTCCTCTTCCACCTGAAAAGACAGTAGACCGTGTGAGTAAGAGAAAAAGATGTTTTTCTCTTTGAACTCGGCATGATGCAGGTGAACATACTAGGAATAAGTCTTGACCACGATATGGAGATTCTGAAGGCCTCCAAATTTGTGTCAACCATCAGTTGGACATCATCCTGCATGATGAGGTATAATTCCCAGGGTGCATGTTCAAATAACTATGTGAACAATGTTCAAAAGACAACTTTGATATGATCCTGATATTTCTCAGTCTTCGATCGGGGAAGAATTCAAGAAAAATATGTGTCATGCACTCGAAAGTTTTTTCCTATATGAATGAAAGACTGCAATGCTAAACACCTTCACTAAATACACTAAATGATAGAAAAGTACCCAGTGCATCCCACCTCGGAAAACAGAAAAGTTTAAAGGAAAAACCAAAGAAATCCCTGAATCTGCTGGCAATGGAGCAATCGATGGGGGTAGCTAACCATGCCTGTAGGACTATTGGCTAAATTTACAAGTGGTAATCAAATCTTCAGGTTCATGGAATAATGTCCATACAAGTGTGCAATTGTTGCTCGAGCCTCGAGGGGAAAGGAAAACATAAAAGGGAAAGAAATATATCTTAAAATTAGAGCTTCAGCCGTGTGTACACCTTGTATTTGTGATATCCATCACATGCTACGTCTCCGTTGGCTCCATTTGTATGGCCTGAAATTTTTAAATAGGAGGATATATTCAATACAGTGACATTCAGATCAATGATTTACAACATAGAATTTACTCCACTATTAGCAGCTCTGTGCACTAGAATCTGAGAACAGACCATTTCATTCATTAATTATGAAAAAGAAGCCTTTTATGCTTCTATAAAAAAAAAAAAATCATGCTTTTTGCCATTACAAGGAGTTTTTCCTCCTTTTGTTTGTGGCTTTGTGCAGAGTGGCATTTCCATAATAGCGAATTGAAGAGCCATAATCACGGGATGTCAGGAGTAGGTAACTACACTTTATTTCTTTTGTTCGCAATGATAGAAATTTTTTGCGGATAAGAAAACCACTCCATAGTCACTAATGAGTTTGTAGAATGCAGATTAAGGCATTAACATATATGAAACACTTTTGGATCAAAAACATCATGACAAATGTGCCTTACAATTTATAATTATCAGATCATTTCGATCAACATTGAATCCTCTTCAATGATGCAGTAGATTCTTCCGTTGGAATATTTATGAAAATATTTTGCTAAACCCTTGAACCTTTTTTAGTTATCGAACTGGTGCAGCAGCTTTTCTGCCTGATTTTTATTTTCTTCAACGATAACCTATCTCTGCACATCGTGTATGATGAACTTTATGGGCAGATGATGCGCTCTTTTTTTCTATGAACCAGCACCATTTTAACTGTTACATCTTATTTCTTAGTGGTTCATTCTTAGTAGGGAAATTTAGTTGGAACAGAAGTCAGCTTTACCAAAATTCCCTTGTGAAGAAGGAGAGGAGCAAAATGATTTGTAAAATGCATTTGCAAAATAGAATTATTCACATGAATTCAATGTTTGTCAGCTTATTCATGTACTGTATCATGACAAATGGGGAGAAGTAACAGAAAATAAAGGCCTAGAAGTATAAAGAGAAGAACTAGAGACGAGTACAGACCAGAATGTGCAAAGGTGTCCCAAATGCTAGGACTCCTCCCATCCTCAGATGCTGCGCCCTCATACTTTTGATAGAATGACAAAGAAACATTCATCAATTTTGTTCAGGCAAAGTTTCAGATAGGAATTAGAATACTGATCCGGTGAAAAGAGTTTGTTATTTGATTATCATTAAATACGAAGCAAANTGACAAAGAAACATTCATCAATTTTATTCAGGCAAAGTTTCAGATAGGAATTAGAATACTGATCCGGTGAAAAGAGTTTGTTATTTGATTATCATTAAATACGAAGCAAAAGTACAATTTTCAATGTTCCTAGTTCCTACCAATTAAGCTAATTGTTATTTTGTGACCCAAATTCCGTTGGACGTTTGTGAATTGGTTGAAAGAGGTGTTAAAAGAGGTTGGGAAGTTTTATGGCAGAAATTGGGCGTTTGGAATCAATTTGTACCGAAACTCAGCACTTGGGTGCCATTGGAAGTGCTACCGCTGTCGCTCTCCTACCATCCACCTAAAGCTCGAGCGCCCAGCGCCTAGCGCAAGGCTACCGCTTGAGCGCCGTATATATCTGGGTAAATTTTGTTTCCTTCTTTCGATGCAATTTTTGATCATCTTTCCAACCATAACACATTCTTTAGGATTCTATATATAGTCCACGTGATTCTTGTCTTTCATATGACTTTGTATGAGCTAAAATCAAGTCAGAAACACAATATTTTGTATTCTTTCTCTATAGTAATAAATTCTTCATTCATTTGTCAATTGTTCTTATGTTATGATTGTTTCATGGATGAAGCTTGGTGTACAGGTAGGGGGTGGGTAATTTCGGGGGGTTTTTTTTAATGAGGCGGGTCCCGCATGGGACCCGCCTCATGTGAGAGGGGCTGGTTGCCAGGCCTTTTAGCTTAATTCTTGTTTCATATTGTGTTATATAATCTCGTTTTTCTATTTCTAAGAAATGGTATCAACGTACATAATTCTTGTTCGAATTCTAACACTAATATTTCCAGTTCCCTAATAATTTGAGGTTACTACAGTCTACAGAGACAAAATGAAATAAGGCCTTCTTTTTCAAAATTGCATAAACAGATATTTTCTTTTTATTGTCAAAATCCAAATATACTTATTTCTTCTTTAAGACTCCCTCCTTCCGCTTCTTCTTTTACACTCCCTACTTTTTCCTCACCCCCACCGGTTTTCTTATACACGTCCCTGCTACATCCGCCACCATTCCCCCCCACTCCTGCCTATCAGCTCGCTCTTCCAATTTGCATGTTCTTATAGTTCAACAATTAATTGACGCGAGATTTGCCCCCTAACATTCAGAACCTCCCAAATTTAGTTCATGGGTCCCAATAGCGACTCAACATCTCCTCCGTAAGCAGGGAAGGGGGAAGTGTATTCCTACTTAATGAGATTTTTGAAGTCTTTGATGTTCTTTTTTAAGCGAGGACTTCCGTGAATTTTGTGGAATTTTTTTTATGGATTATTTGTATGGAATTAGTGGTAGGTTTTTTTTTTATTATTATTTGTAGATTTCTATACTTTCATTTTAAAACTTTTATAAATTTTTGTAGGGTTCCCAAAAAAACTTGAAGACTTTCATTTAAAAAATGAATTTACGTAAATTTAATGCAGTAGTACAAAATTATCACATACTAGGTGGTGGTTCCGCAATTCCCCTCTCTTTCCTCTTCCCATTTCACTCCCAATATAATAAAAATTTAAGATCTTAATTAAATAATTAAATAATCAAAATAATATATATATATATATATATATATATATATATATATATTTCAGGTATCTATCATTGTCTAATCACGCATATAAATACCATTTTGTTGTTGCACTTCAATTCTCACGAATTCAGAAAGA